>JAVYIG010010657.1:0-67295 GCA_035222895.1 Strongylocentrotus droebachiensis | reverse complement strand
GATGATGATTTTTCTCCCATTTTTGGAACAGCTTTAACCAAGCAATTACGGAAGCATATTTCAATAAAAAAGTACTGGACTTCAATCTCCATACAAATAATGTGACGATCACCTCTGCGAACATTTTACAGCGGTTGCCCCGACTTGCTGCTCCAATCATTATAACACTACAGTCAGAATGTACTTCAAAGTTGCTTTTCCTTTGTATTTCTCTCTCCCAACAGAGTCTATCACTTGGCAATAAGCATGTTTATTTGTTTTTTAGATATATGTTACTCCTGTGCAAGCTCCTCCTTGTAAGTCGATGCCGTTCATTAACCTGCCGGTGTGCCATGTCCGTTAAGTAATTCTTGTCCATTCATCTGCTGCTGGTTGGTAGGTACAGGCGGGCTAGAGATGGCCTCTGACCCGACCAATCCGACGCTGAGATTGGAGATGGATTGGACCACTTGCTTGGGGATTCCGGCTGAGGGCGTCGGGAAGGTCGAGTGATCCGACATCGCCATGGCGTACGTACAGGAGGGGTCCATTGTGCTCCCATTGTGGCTGTGTTGATTCGAGAATGACGTCTTCTCCGACATGGCGTCTCTGTGCTGGCCGTTTGACAACTTTGGTGCATTTAACAAATACATGTTCTGTTTGGCAGGGTTTAAGAGTTCATCTCTTATAATGTATTCTGGCATACAGTTCTCCGGCGAGTTGGGATGGCCATTTGGCAGTTCACTGATACAAGCATTAGGATTCATCCTTTGATACATACTATGCATCTGTTGAGGTACTGTGCCCCGATGGGGGCTGCCGGCGTACATGTTGTTGGCTATGGCGTATTGAGTGCTTGGGGATTAGGGCTGGAAGCCATGTTGTATTGGGTGGATAGGGCGGGACTGGGAACTGCAGTGCAAGGTTTGGGGCTGGAATCACAGGCCTCTGGACTCATGGTCTGCTGCAGGGACTGTGTGCTGGGGGCCCTGCTGTCTGATCAATGCCATGGCTGCTGTGAGGTGTTGCCTTGGACCAGGACCTGCGACGAGTCAGGCACATGCATTGACATGCCGTTTTGTTGCCATATCTTCTCTGCTCCCATCGACCCCTTAGCTGGGCTTGGGTTGTTCCCGGAGCTATACAATCTACCGTTCATGTTCGGGCGCATGTCCACAACGTGTGGCCCTTGCCCATGCCTCCCGACGTCCTTCAACTGATAATGATCCTGCGGTATCATCACATTCTGCTTCGTCACAGGCAACGAATAAATACCTCCGGGAGGTGGAGTCCTGTTATAGCCCAGAGGCGATTCCACCGAGTCAGGTGGCGATGGCATCGGTGGCGGCAGAGACTCGTCCGAATTGGGCCGCTTCTTCCCCTTTCGTTTCGACTCTCCTCTTCGCGCGTCCCTCGCGTCTCCATTTTTTGTGCCCCGCTTCTTCTTAGGCTTGGCTCCGTTGGAGTAGCCGTTCGCAAACCAGCTCTCCGTTGTGCATGTCCATGGACTGGTGACGTGGCTGTTGGGGGTGAGAGCTGGACTCATCATGCTGTAGGTGTCTAGGAGACGAACAACATTGTGGAGGCGCATCCTATTGGCAATCTCCCTCGGAGACATGTCCAGATGGTCCGTGATCTCCCTGTTTGCTCCGTGATCCAGGAGCATTTTCACGGCGTCCACATGGCCCTCTTTGGCAGCGAGGAACAGAGGAGTTTGTTCCTGAAAGAAAAAAAATCAAAGATAACATAATTAATCATTCCATATCAATTCTACATTAGCACATATGTCGCTTTATAATCCTAATTTCTCATGACATACAATGATTTACACGGGCTAAATCGATCTCAATATTTACATAGAGAACATAAATGTAATTAAAACCTCAAAAAAACTCTGCTCAACCTTGAGTACTTATCACCTTCTTTACTGATCCATAATAAACGAGTGAATATCATTCGATGTGACTAAGTACACAACTTTGTGCAGTCTACTTACACAGGGGTAGTCAAGTATCAAGTATGATGCTACATGTGGTATATGGAAGAAAGTACTAACGCAAAACACATAGAGCAATGTGGCAACTGAAATATGTTCTGGTAGTGAAAAATCGATGCAAGCAATTGGAAGAGATTTTGATAACATACCTGATTGTCTTGCAAGTCCTTGTTGGAACCCTTCTTGAGGAGGAACTCAAGAGCCGGTAAGTGGTTGAGAGCCGCGGCCCACATTAGTGCTGATCGACCTGTGCATTGGAATAAAAATAGGAGAGAAATAAGAATATCAAACACAAAATTCCTTTGACAGAAGTGAAAAAACAATTGGACCTTCTATTTTGCAAGTAACAATGGGAATGCATGCACATGTACATGCATGAAATAAGCTAAATTACAAAAGAATTTCTGGTAGCTAGTACCAACTTTGATCCTAGACTGAATGCTATATGTAACCCTATCCTCAACACTTACCTGATGTAAGACCTAATTGCAACCCGAACCCTAAATATAAACCTGATAGCTGTGATGACGGAAAGCCTGGATCAATTGTTGCCGGATCAATTGTTCTCGGGGCATATGACGGATCATAACTGCAGGCCGCTTCTTAAGCAGCTGGGACACATAAACATAAATATTGTTCGACTAATCCTAAGAACAGATCATGTAAACAATTAAAAATAAATATATTAATAACTAAAATGACGAAAAGGGGGCATGTTTTATCGCTATCTCACCATCATTATCTGTGGCTGCGATGTCAGCGCCTGCGAGTTCGAGTTCTTCCACCATGTTATCTACCACCAGTCTGACAGCGATGATCATAGGGGTGAAACCAGCCTTGGTCTTAGCGTCGATCTGAGTGGACCTGTTCTGAATCAGCAGCTGTACATCAGAAAGAAAATTGCAGAATATTTTGTTAAAATCATGGATTAAATATTAGGCAAATGTCATAATTTGGGCAACTGAGGAATTGCATTTCTATTTCAAACTTAGTTTTGACTGAATTCAATAGGTTTCGAAAGCTACACGTTCAATACAAATTAAATGCAGACCGATTCACTGTGCTTTATACAAGAGTTATGCTCTACTTCATATTACATGTTCTTTGCAACTTGCTTGCAATGTGATGTAGTTACATGCACATCAACATATCTATGGGTACCTGACGCATTGCTACAAGTTTGCCTCGATAAGTTGTACATGTATGATCACATTCCTTTACATGACATGTGGCAGGGGACATTTAAGATCTGTTATAGAAAAGAAATCTGAAAGTTAATGGTTCTCACCCTGAACACTTCAATGGCGTCGGCCCTCACAGCAGCGTGCAGTGGTGTCTCTCCCATGTTATCCTCTGCATTTGTGTTGGACGAATACTCCAGGAGTTTCCTCGCAGCCACCGGAAGGTTAAACCTTGCCGCCAAGTGGAGTGCGGTCTCGCCCCTCGTCTCCGTCCGGTTATTGATGTCTGCTCCCCTGGTGATGAGGTCCTCAATGAAGTGGGCATTGGCCTCCTCCTCCTGGTCGCTGGTGAACGTCGTTGACCGCATGACGGCCAGCATGAGAGGGGTGAGGCCGTCGGGACCCTTGTTGATGATGAGTGAGGGTTCCTGGTCTCGGGGAGGTGTGAGAGCCATGGATGGGTGTGGTAGTCTGTTACTAGTCAGGGTGGTCCATTGAGAGTCCATCTCTAAGGTGGTGTGGCCCTGGCCATAGAGGGTACTGGTCGGACTATGCTGGGAGATCTAAATTTGTGGAAGGGAAGGGGGGGGGGGGGATAAAAATTGAAACTCATTACTTTACTAAGCACCGTCATGAAATAAAGACCTTTGAATGACTAATGTATACTGGCAACCGAACAAATTCCTCAAGATGCAACAAAATGCTCATCACATGTAAAAAGCTATATTCATATATAAGTCTTTCTCATCAATGCTTATTGTTTCTGTGCAGTTACTACCATCTTTTATTACAGTTCGATTTGATACCAAGTTCAGAATAACTGGACATTTTCTTTTACAATGCAATTACATGATAAATTACTGCATTGCCCTTATATGAGGTATATTTACATCCTTCCTTATATGCCTGTACACTTTACATACTTTTATCTGTCATTGCAGTAATGAATATCATTCACAATAACTTCTGGACAGTTTTGTTTTCTCCATGGTCCAATGGCATGGCTAATAAGAAACGCCAACGGTAAAGATGGCATTCATAGTTGTAATAACTCAAGGAAGAGCCAATGAGACGAATCAAAGGGGGGGGGGGGGGGGGAGTACTTACCCTCTGTCTTTTGGCACCTCGGTAGTCCAAGACATTCATGGCATCTTCACCAGCATCAATGGACGAGCAGATAGTGGACGGAGGGGACTCGTTGCCGATTGGACACTCCCTGATAAGATTGATGGAGGGATAAGAAGAAAAAAATATAGCAATGAAGTCTGACTTGTATATGAGGGTACCACATCAGATGTATAGGATAAAAGTTTACAGAAGCACCTTGCAGGTAGTCCTTCATCTTGTAGATGCCATACAAATAATCTCCCTGTGTTACATTGCATTCACCATGAGATAGATACACCAAAGTCTTCAAGATTATTGAACGGTTTCTGGTGCAAGATTTATCTGTAGTGGTGTATGAAGTCATAGACATCCATAGTCAAATAATAGATGAGAAACATAATGCTAACTGAAAATAAATACTACGTGAATTAAAAATTCACGCAAAATGGAGGAATATAGTCTAATCAAGAGCCATCTATACACAGGGATTGGCCAAATTGGTTTCACTGGGTCACAACATGGCGTATATTCTTTTTGTTTTGTGCTTGCTCAACAAAGCAGTAGTTGCCATATTGTGTCCAACTCGAACCGGGTTGGCCAAACTCTGTGTATAGATGGCTCTGGTCTTATCTAGACATTGGAGATTGTCCTTACCTGGTGGCTTTCTGCGTTTCTGATTTGGTGGAGGAGGTGCGGACGAAGTTGCTGGGGAACCACGTCCCGTTGGTCCTCAACCGCTTACGTGCAATCACCACCAGGGCGGCAACCACAAATCCTCCAATGATACCAACAGCTATCAGAACACTCGAACTCGTGGGCCCGGACGATGGAGCTGAAACAAATAAAGAAATTATGATTTATAGTCAAAACGGAAAGATGCGTTCAGAAAACTGGGACTACAGCCGCTCAAGAGTATTGTGGCAGGATCCAAGTCATAGGCCCCCTGCAGAGGCGGATACTGTTTCTATATATACAAGAAGCCATCATTAACTTAAATACTTAATCAACCTGCTATTGGTTCCAGTAAGTCCTTTATTTCACTTGATAACCAAATGAAAGCACTTTTATGCACAGTTGTAATATTCTTTACTAATTTTGGTAAGATATTATGCCCAGTAGTCATTTATTAATGGAAGAAAAGACTTTGCTATTCCAACTGAATGGAACTGCAAGAAAGGACTGATAAAAATGCTCATGCACTACATGTATACATGGATTGTGCCAAAGGGTTAAAAAAGAACAGAGGCACAAGACTCTTACTTTCACTTCCGACTCCCACGATGGGTAGACTGATCGGGAGAAGCTCGTTGGTGACCAAAGCCGCAAGGTACGCTGCGGCATCCGCTGCCTCCTCGAAGCAGTTGCCAGGCCGATCAACGTGGCATTTGATGTTGTCAAGCAACAGGAAGCATTTAGAGCTGTAACAGAGTAGAGAAAAAAGATGGGTTGAATCAACAACGTTTTTTTGGCATTTGTAGATTGTGGGTTGTGGATGTCGTATTAATTTTCCAAAATAAATGTGTCAATTGCATATTACTCGATTATACAATAGGATTAATGAATAAAGACTGTATCATGGGTTAAGAATACTGAATGCATCCTAAATCTAAAAGAAAGAAAACAAATGTATAACTAACCTAACAATCTTCTACGATCTAAAACTATGATTTACATTATAATCATATTATCAGGCATTTTATTGGAAGAGGAAGTAAAACACAGAAACAATGGTTGAAGTACCTAGCACAAAGAAAACAAAATGAAAGTCCTCTATATAGATATACAAGTTGACAGCGTTACTATAGTTCTTTTATGGTGAGTACGGCAGCCTACAGAAGCAGACCAGGGCATCATTTGTCATGAAAAGCATTTCAATGGTGCACTCTGGTACATTATCAAACTGCATTTGAAATCATCGCATAGCAAACTCACCCATCATCCGAGTTAGAGTTGACCTCCCTTTTCTCCACGGTCAGTCTTCCATCTCCGCTAACGACCAGTACATCCCTCTTGACGGGCGCACGGACCGCTCTCGGATCGCTCTCCCAAGGCTCGATCTTGTTCTGGTTGTCGGCCGTTGGGGCAAAGAGGACGACGGTGTTCAGAACAACACTCATGTCTTGAAGGAACACCTGGGACCTGTTGACGGTGAGCATCTCCTGGTAGTCAATTATGACGTAGACGATGAGCACACCATGGGCGTATTCTGGGCTCTCCTCGCAATCCAGTCCATCGTACAGACAACCAATGTTGTTACACTGCTCATCGCAGAACCCGTTCCCGTAGCGCTCCAGACAAAATTTGTTGTCCCTGTCAAAACAAGTGTACAACAGTATGCATCAGAATTTTTTTGTCAACAATGTAACAAATTAAAATATTTCACTACTAAAAGAAAATAAACCTTAGAAATCAAGGGATTAGTCATAGTAATACTACATCAACAAGTCAGTAAACATGCAAGTGATAGCTATCCAAGCAAAAATCAATATTATGAGCAAATTGTCTCCTTTTTGGAGCGAACAAGTTACAATTTTCTCCTCTTTGGAGTAATCAAGCCACAAATTGAAATACTTACATGCACTCCTCTGGCTTCTGATCTGCACAGTCAAAGCCATCAAAGAGACATCCCTGAGTATTACATTCTCTGTCGCACTTGCCATCTCCAAAGTAGTTCCAGCAAGGGACGTTGACAGCGGTGCAGTTCTCCCATGGATCCAGGTTCAAGGAACAGTCTTTGCCGTCCCATTCGCAGAGATGGGTGTTACAGTGATCCTGGGGGATTTGAAGAGTTCAAGGTAATTAAGTTTTGACCGATCGTTTATGGTGGTTTTATTTGAATTTTACATGAAAGGAAGCATATGCTTGTCTGTGTGCGCCTGGAGCATTTGATTTTAAGTTGATTAGGCACCTAAGAAATCTTATATCTTATTATTGTTATTAAATGTTGCTAAGTAAGAAGAGAGACCTACAACATATAGACCATTTAAAAGGACTTGAGTTATGATGATCAATGCCTTACCAATCCTAGGACCTTCCAGAAATGAGATCACTGCTCTAGCAAAATTAATACATTTGACAATTGGATAGGGTCAGCATGTGCAAGAGCACAACATCTTGTATAAAGTCTTCATAAACAAGTTTTACTGGTAATCAAAATCAAACATTTTATTCCTGTTAGAGATGGGTTCTCCCTCAAGGTAACACAAATTCAATTTTTTTTCTTCTCCATTTTAGAGCAGAGTTTTCATTCCACATACTAAATCCCAAGATCTGGGGACAAATGCATTACTCACATCGCAAATAGAGTTTCCCTTCCTCTGCAGGCATTCCTGAGAGCACCTAGGTGACTCTGTGGTGGTAGGCACGACCGCTCGAGTTGTCTCTGGAGGTGAAGTTAGGATCACTGGGTCCATTCCAATGCCTCCCGCAAACGTCGAGTCAAACAACTGGCAATTGTGACCGTTCCATGTTGCCGGGCAGTCGCAGCGGTACTGGCCGTACTCGTCCAGGCAAGTGCCTCCATTGATGCAGGGCGAGGAGCCACACTCGTTGTAGTCGATCTCACAGTTGTCACCGCTGACGCCGGAAGGGCAGATGCAGGTGTAATCGTCAGAGTCTGGCCCATTTTCCACGCAGGTGCCTTCGTTCTGGCAAGGGAGGGTGCCACAGGATGTGAGCCTGGTTTCACAGTGGACTCCGCTGAAACCCTGAGGGAAATAGCATTAGTGAAAACGGTTGTTTACAACAAGATCCATTGTGTCATTGTAATCATGATAAAAGGAAGGTAAACAGAGAGAGAGGGGGAGGGGGGGGGGGGAAGAAAGGGGACAAAGAGAGAGAGATAGATAGAGGGATGTGAAGAGGTGAATATGTTGAAAAAAGCTGCATGCCACAGGAATAATCCCCATTGTGCCAAGCCCCGAATCCCCCGTGCCAGGTTGTTTTGGGGATAATCTGATTAATGCGATGGTTCTATGAATAGCGTGTGCAAAGCACACAACACAGTCCAATAAGCACGAACAATAACTGCTATTACGAATGCGCCCTTGCACGCACATGGCAGTCAATCAATGGTTAGCTTGCATGTACAAAGCACTATAACGGTAGCGTGCATGCAGGCTCATGGCATGCTATGAGTTAAAGTGAGAGAAAGAGAGGTGAAGGGGGAGAGAAAAAGAAGTAAGAGAGAGATAAAGAGATGAGAGAGATTTCTAGGCTTTGTGAAAGGTAGAAAGGGATGAAGGAGAACACATCAGAGAAATGGGTAGAGGAGGCTGTGGGACATCAGAGAGAGGGATAAAGGATAAACTTTCAGAATGATTTACAGGAATCATGCAATAACAAACGCATTGTCTGACAAACTTACTATAAGGCAGTCACAGAGGTAACCTTCATCACTTGGTGAGCATGTTCCGCTGTTCTGACAAGGATCGTCCCGACAATTGGGAATTTCTTGCTCACAATCTTGACCTGGTGAAGAACAAAAGAGAGATCAGATGAACAACAAGCTTCCATAAAATACAAATTCCTACTAAAAAATAGGTATGAAAGACATACTGCACTAAGCATTAAGAAATGCAACAGGCAAATGGTAAAGATCGATTTTTACAAACAATAGCAAAGGGATAGTTTTAGTTAAATTAAACTTTTTGAGTTAAGTTCAATCTCGGGTTCTAGCACACTCCGATGCCATGTGTAGAGACATTGGATTAACATAAAGATGAAATAGAAACAGCTATGCTGTAGAGATCATAATTTCTTCAAATTCCCTATTACATCACTACATACATTGTACATTTATCCGACCTAACTTGAGTACAGATTAAACAAAGGGAGAAAAGGAAATCATGATTAATATTTGACAGAGAGATATGCTTGTATCATACCAGTATAACCGGGTTTGCAGATGCACTGATAGTTGTTGATAAGTTGAACGCAGTCCTGGCTTCCTGTAGAATCACAAGGGTCTGAGAGGCACTCGTTCACATCGCCTTCGCAGTGCTGGCCGACGAACCCTAGAGGGCAGTCACAGGTGTACGTGCCTACTTGGTCAACGCACACTCCCCCATGGTAGCAGGCTCCGGCGTAGCAGTCGTCCAGGTTGATGGAGCAATCCGTACCTAGGGGGCAAGGATTGAGCAATTTCAGATTAATAGTCAGAACAAGGTTATATTCAAGCGGGACTGCACTACTTGTAGCTACTTGCGCCTTCTATATAGCAAACAATGCCTAAATATAGCCTGGAGTAAGTGATAACAGATAAGGAGATAACTTTGGATCACCAGCAACATATTATTTGTTTATTTATTGATTTCTAAGCATACTTTTTTCATGTTTTATTGTAAAACAGCATCTGAGGAACTAACACTTCAACAAGCTCTGCTTCAAGTTAGTTCCTCTTTTCTCGTGCTATTTTCATTATATTTATCGTTTCATTGCATATTTGTTGTGATATAATTATTTTTGTATTATCTTTTGCATGAGAAATAAAATCATTTTGAATCAACAACAAAATATTAAAAAAAAATATAAAATGTCATTGTATCTTCTGACAGCAGTAACTGAAATTGAATTATATGAATTCAATGCCCTTCTGGCTGAAAGGGATGTTACATTTGCATATTTCCTTACCCTGGGTACCGGCTGGACATGAGCAGGTGTAGCCGTTGACCATGTCGTGGCACTGACCATAATGGCAGGGGTTGGAGGCACATTCATTAATGTTCTGTTTGCACTGTGGACCCTCAAAACCTGGCAGGCAGGAACACGTGTAGCTGTTCACACCATCTGTGCACGTACCACCTGATTGAAGTGAAGAGAAAAAGTCTGGTGTAAAGAGAGACAATATTTTTTCTCATCGACTGAATATTTAAGGTCACTCTTGTATGTCTCTCGTATTTGTTTGTTATTTCTCCTTTATCTGTCTCTGTTTCATCTCTCTTTCTCTCTCTCTCTTTTTGTTGCACTCTCCCATTTTAATCTTAAGTGTCCATCTTTCAACAAAAGAAATCTCTTGTAATTTGAGCAATCACCTATTCTTAGTTTCACTCTGTTTTAGATAAAAACAAATGTCCTACCAACAAATTTTGATTGCATCTGAAAAATCACACTTGGATGGCAATCTTGATAACCTACCGTTGTGGCATGGAGCGGAAGCACACTCGTCAATGTCAACTTCACAATATGATCCTGTGTAACCGTCCTGGCACAAGCAGGAGTGACTGCTTGTTGCATCTATGCACATTCCTCCGTTCAAACATAGCTCACTCCGAGACACATCTAAAAATGAATAACAGAGGGGGGTAATAAGAATACTGGAGGCAAGGTAGATACACTGCACTGATTTTCATTAAAAAAGAAGAGATATTTTCTTCCGTGCAACTTTTTTGTCTTTAGTGCTTTCTAGAGCTTCTCATGGAACAAATCTTGTTTTTTAAATCCATGATGAACATAAAAAGTAAAGTCACATGCATGTGCATATGGATATACTGGCATGAAAAGCTATCAACAATTATCTGTTTATACCAAAGTGGCTATTGTTTGCAATTGCAAAATTATGTATCACCCAAAAAACAAAAACAATTTAAACATTTCCAAATTTCGTGAAATTAAAATTAAATCGCTTGTATCAAATTACAGAGAAATCTGTAAATAAAAACAGCCCAAAGCAAACATAAAAAGTAGTCTTTATAGGCAGGTAGTCTTTATGTACAGTTTCCTTCAGTACATGGTTCAATGAGACACCATTTTTAAAGGAAACAAAAATGTGGTCTTTATAAACAGGTGGTCTCTCTACACAGGTGGTCCCTTAAGCCGGTTTGACTGTACTTACTTTTACTCGAGGCTGCGATATCACAGGACACCTTTGGTACATCGCACAGCTTTCCAATCCAATTCGATGTACAGCGACACTCATACAGGTGACCCATCGCAACGCAGTTAGCTCCATTGTAGCAGGGGTTGTTCTGGGGGCTGCACCAGTTAACGACGGACTGGATAGAAAAACAAATTATTTAAAACTAATTCTAAAGAAGGGGAATACTAAATGAATGAAAAAGGGATGATTTTTAAAAATTTGTAACGTATGAGGCATTTCAAATCCATCTTTTGACAACTGTATGAGATGTGATCCAGCTACAACTCCTACATGGTTAATTTGCAGGACTAGTTTGAATATCTAACTTCAACCCCTGACCCAACAATATGTCCTACCCTGACCTAACCTAATCTAAACCAGATTGCAACCCTGACCCTATATCTTTGATAAAGCCTAAAGCAAAATGATGTCAGAGCAAATTGGGGAAAAATCCCTTTGGCATGACAAAAGGATGACATGTTTATACCATTTTTTACTTTAGTGAAACAATGCACAGAGCAGATAAGAGACATGGAAAAGAACATTTCAACCGTTTGGTTCTTTTAAAAGTGAATTCTCTTTGTCTTCCCCGAAAGCTGTTCTTTGTCCATTTAAAATATCTATGTCCAAGAGAGAATATCCAAGAGTTATTCATTACCTCACAGTTCAGGCCCGTGAAGCCCACATCACAGTGGCAAGAGTAGGAGCCAAAGCGATCCAGGCAAGTTGCCCCATTGTCACAGGGACTAGAATCACATTCGTTGATCTGAATCTGGCAGTTTGATCCGGTGTAGCCGGCACTGCACTCGCACGAGTAGCTGTTGACGCCGTCGATGCAGGTGCCCCCGTAAAGGCAAGAGCTGCAACAGTGAGATAACGAGATTCTAAATGAGCTTATCTTAGCTAACAGGTGTTACAATCAAGAAAAATGGATTTATTCACACAGCAGTTAATCTCGTCAACTTGAAAAGACAGCACAATGATTAGTACACACAAAAAAAATAATGTATTGGTAATCTCTATGTACTAATTGTTCATACATAGTTTGTGAAAGCTGAAAGATCCAATACAAGGGAGCATAAGAGTAAATAGTGAATAATTGTAACTATGGTGCAGATAATGTTTTTTGTTCAAATTAATTCAAGGCATCAAATCAGTGTTAAAGTGCCATTGCGCCATAGTGAAATATTGTCCTGAAGCAAGGAAGCAGAAGGATTGATAGATTACAGGAGGGACTATCCTCACTCATATGCATCATTCGAATGCATCAATCGTAGATGGCAAAACCTTCAGGTAGAACACTTCACAAAGTAAGTAGAAGACGATATATACCACATTAATCTGCACTCATAATTCATAGGCAATGAAATCATTTGTATGCTTTCGATTGATCTTCACGCCTCCTTACCTGTCTGTGCAGTCCTGATCATTAATCTCGCAATGCATGCCACTGAAGCCAACAAGGCAAGAGCACGTGTAGCTGTCCACATATTCGTGACAGGAGGCACCGTTCATGCAAGGAGAACTGAGGCATTCGTCGGTGTCGTGCTGGCAGTTTTTGCCCGTGAATCCCCGTTGACAGGAGCAGGTGTAGTCCCCGGTCCCGTCGGTACAGACTCCCCCATTGGTGCAAGGTCCTGTAAGGGTAGGGAAGCAGGTTAAAGGCATCGTTTAACAATATTAAATCTGAGATTCATGGCCCTACGTGTTATCAGTGTATGTGATATGGTGTAATATTGAAACCTTAACAAAATTGCACTTTAAAATGATCATGAAGTGCCTCAAAAAAAAAAAAAAAGTGACCCGTCTTACCACACTCATTTTCCCCAATAGACTGTAGTGTTATAAAAACCCTTAGGAAAACAAATTTTGAAATTTCGATTTCCAATCATAAATATCTTGATAATCAGAAAAATCATGGGGTTCCTGACTGACCTAAAGGTTTATAATTATCTTTGCAGCATGAGCTAAATCCAGGATTTTGTTTCAGAATCTGAGATAAAGTTACCCAATGGTTTGGCAGTTTCATGTGCAAATTTAACTACTGTAAAAACAGAAAGTTGGAACAAAGTCAGTATTTGTCTGGGTTAAGCAGGGGAGGTTTACCTGGTGCGCACTCGTCTATGTTGACGTCACAGATGGTGCCCTCGTAACCGGGACCACAGGTGCACTCGAAGGTTCCCTCAAGGTTGGTGCATGTGCCGCCGTTCCGACAAGGGGAGAAGAGATGACACTCGTTGCGGTCGATTTCACAGAGGTTACCTGCGGTCAGAATGAAAAGAATAGCAATTATCCTGAAGAACGGTTGCATGGAGAAGTAGGTGGACGTAAATGGATGAATGGGATTAGAAGTAAGCATTCCATGACATTTGAAATGGTGTTTCTCATTGATGCCGTATGGAAATGATGACTCACTGTATTTCCTTGTTTCTAGACTCTTCACTGTGACATATACAAGTCAGGTAACTATTCCATTGATTCATGTCCCCTCATACTGCACAAGAGGACATTTGATCCATATAGTTTCGGAATATTCATTTCAATACATGTACTATAATGATAATAGGATGTGCCATCAGTATCACCACCTTTTCTACCTTTTTTTTATGCATATTTTTCCCTTCGCAGGTCAACATTTCATATGATGGTATCCAATATCATAAGGATATGTGCATTACCTTTTGAAGAATGTCCCTGTCATCCAATACCTTGCTGGTTATACATTCATTACAGGTAAGATACGCTTAATATAGGGAAAATCCCCCTCTTACAATGAATGTAGAAGTTTGTAAGACTCCTTACCTTGGAACCCACTGGTACATCTACATGAGTATCCTGCATAGTCCTCAGAGTGAACACAAGTAGCACCATTCTCACATTCGTTGTCTTCGCAGGGAGACCTTTCCACCTCGCACAGGAGTCCTACGAACATCTGGGGACACACGCACTGGAAGGAATTCACCCCGTCGATGCACGTCCCTCCATTCAGGCATGGCCGCGTGTCACAGTCATCAATGTTCATCTCGCAGTTCTGGCCAGTGAATCCCGCCGTGCACAAGCAGTTGTAGATAGCGAGTCCATTGTCGCAAGCACCACCATGCTGACAAGGGTTGGAAGAGCACTCATCAAAGTCAGCCTCACACTGGGTACCGGTGTAGCCCGCCAGACAGTCGCAGCTGTATTCGTTGACACCATCCCGGCAGGAACCGCCATTAGTACAAGGAAGACTGTAACACTCATTGATGTCAGACATGCAGAAGGGGTCGTGATATCCCACGGGACATTGACAGCGAAAGCCGTTGACTTCATCTAGGCATATACCACCATTGTGACAAGGATTGCTCTCGCATTCATCAATATTGTTCTCACAATGCGGTCCATCATAGCCATCACGACACCTACAGGTGTACTTGTTGATGTCGTCCACACAAGTTGCACCATTGAGGCAGGGGTTGGAAGCACACTCAAAGGTATTATGCTGGCAGTTGTCTCCTAAGTGACAAAAAGACAAGACAGGACGGATGAGTTCATTATCAAATTAACTAAATAAAACTGAGACAAAAAATCCCAGTGATTTGAGTTCTATTAACCCTCAAAGCAATGCAAATAAGCATACCATTGTTCATGGAACTGCTAATTATTGTGTTACTTACAAGATCAAATTGAAACTTTCGTATCATTTTGTAAGGGTTGATAGAGACGTAAATGCGTATGAGGAATAAATGTCACAGTACAAATATTTCCTTAAAAAACATGATTCATGAAAATATAATTTTTTAAGACCACACGAGTAACAAGAATGGCAACATCTCCTTAAACAACAAGAGCATACGACTAACCTGCTGTTCCATTGGGACACTGACATTGGTAGATTCCAACCAAATCCACGCAAGTTCCTCCGTTCATACATGGTTGACTTTCACACTCGTCACTCTCCATTTCACAGAAGGGACCCTCGTAACCTGTAATGAATCCATAAAAGAGTTTAGCTTTAGAATACCGTTTAAGAACACGAACATCCTATGCCTAGGGTAAAGGGTATCGTTAGGTTTAGGGGAAAGGATTAGGATCACGGTTAGATCAACCAACTGATATCCGGCCAGCTTCTGTGGTGGAGTATGTGTAAGTTTCTCCCGGTTTGCTTCTTACTATTTTGATAACAATGGTTATAACGATGGGTTCTTGCAATGAAACAGTCATCAGCAGATCAAAAGAAAAGGCATTTTCAGAATAACATTAACATTGCAGAATGACTAATAGGTGGTATAAATAGATGAAGGCAAGGGTTCACTGATGGGTTCAAAATTTTCAGTCCAGGGTTAATATCAGGAATTTAATGGAATTTATTTCAGTGATAGCATTTGACAGCAGAATAAATATCACAGGAGCATATGTCACACCAATGCAGCTTATTGCTATCGATGTAACACCCAGCTGATGTGAATGGCACTCACCTGTCGCACACAAGCAAGAGAAACGATTGACACTGTCCAGGCACGTCCCTCCGTTTTCACAGGGCGATGACGCACACTCGTTGACGTGCACCTGACAGCTAGTTCCTGTGAAGCCAGGCACGCAGTCACAGTAATACCGACCGATGGAGTCACGGCAAGAGCCACCATTGTAGCAGGGATTGCTCTCGCATTCATTGATTTCGATTTCACAGCTCTTGCCCATAAAACCTATCGTGAAAATAGGAATGTAAGGTTGACTTAACAATCATGTGAAGATGAATATCACAGAGAGAGCATGTTATAAGAAATCAAGTATTACATTTTGAGTCCTTTCTGGATACAACTGGTATGGACGTGTCTTCTAAACACTCTAAAAGAGACCAAAAAGTCCTTTCAAAAAGTCCCTTTAGATATCAGTAAACAAAGTTCTATAATAATATATAATGACTTTCTTCAACATTTTTCAAGATTATTCAAATGTTTCCAGTGTATAACTAAGCCGCACAGGTGTAAAAGGGATGTGACAGAGATGATCAAGACCATTATGTCATTATCAGCTTGACTAAGTTTTTGTGATTCACAGAGCAATCTTTCTGCTAACTGGCGGCTATGGTTTGTAGCGAATCAGCATCACGTGCAACCACGCGTCTATGCAAACCGGCACTGGTGACAAATGAAAGCAAGACATACCTGCTAGACAGACGCACTGATAACTGCCTCGGCTATTGTAGCAGGTTCCTCCATTGCTGCAGGGATCTTCCAGACATTCATCAATATCCTGCTCACAGCGCTCTCCGGTAAGCCCTTCATCACAAAGGCACTCGTAGCTACCTACTAGATTCCGACACGTGCCTCCCACTTGACATATAGCACCTGTGGATTGAAAATCATGATTAGTGTCCGAGCATTGCTATACATCATACCTATCGTATCAATATCCTAGTATATACGACTTACCAATAGTGAGTTTAATAATAATAATAATAATCTATTAAAGTCCACTCCAAATTTTATTAAACCGAAACAGAAATTCTTTTTGCCCAATTGATCGTGAGCCCGACAGCCACTAAGCAGCACCAGATCGACGTTGCTCTATCCCTTATTGTTGAACGCCAAACAAGGTAGCAACAGCTCCCAACTTCCATTCTTGTGAGTATTGTGTATTATCAAGTTTTCTTTTGTACATGGGCATACTAAGTATTAATGAAAATGCATGCTGCACAAATCAAATGAATGATATGAAATATAGTGAAGACAAAAAGACGTACAGGAACATTACTCAAGGAAGGTGGAATTTTGGTTATTTTACAGATAAGTCGTCTTTAAATATGATTTCTTTAGTATAGGTTTGAATGAGAAAAGAGTTAATAGTTAAGTTTTCCTATACAGGCGGTTTTTGGACGTACTTGGCGAAGAACTGTGGAAGGGGAGATTAAAGACCTGAACCACACATGGGATACAATCCAAAGACTGGCCCAGCTTCGGAAGGAGTGGAAGACTTTTGTTGCTGCCCTATCAGACCTGCCAACCTCTGGAGTTCAAAAACTGTATTCTTTAGTCCCAAAAGTTGTATTTTACTGACAAAAGTTGTATTCTTGAAAATAAACATGGATTGTTACGCGGATCAATGCCTCTTACAGTTTCTACCTAGAGTCTACAAGAAGAATTTTTTTTATTGATCATTGGTTGAATATGCATGCATGATTTTGTCATGACTGGTGTGTTCGATGAACCAATGAACATCCCCAAATTGCCGATGTGATATGCTTGTAGGATACTTTATAGGACAGAATGGACATTTTGCCATTAAAAATGGCGGACGCACACACAAAATATTAATTAAAAAAAAAAAATTGTATTTTATTATGGGAAATCGTACCGTCGTATTTGCTTCTAAAAATCGTACTAAATACGACTAAATCGTACTTGTTGGCAGGTCTGCCCTATGCGCCAGGAGGCATAATGGGCAGTAAGTAAAAGTAAGTATACAGGCGGTTACTAATTAGGCTTCTTTCAAACATGAAGAATGAGAAAAACTGTTAAAGTGAGAGAAAAATAAGATCTCTATAGAAAGGTGGTCCTTCTAAACAGGTAGTCACTAGAGGTTTGACTGTACATACCAAGGCTGCACTCATCAATATCATCTGAACAGTTGAAGCCCTGGTAGCCAGTGGCACAGGAGCACTCAAAGGAACCGTCCTGGACGGAGGTGGAACACACTGCCGTTTGATGGCACGGGTTGCTTTGGCACGCATCATCCAGATGGCATAGAAGACCTATGAGAATTGCGAAAAACCACATCAAAGAAAATAATGAAAATTAATTCATTTTGGTGGGGGTGGATTACAAGTTACCTCTAGACACTTACGATAATAAAAACAATCCCGTTTACTCGAGTCCGAGTCAATTTTTTATTGTTTTGACCATTCAAGCACCCCCAATGCACAATCCCTCTCATGTACTAATATCATCCACCTTTACCAAAGCCTTCTTGAGTTTATTTTGCAATGCAATCACAAGATCAGACCTTAAAGGCTGTCTGTATTGGTTTGACTAGGAGGGTATGACCACCCAGGGTGGTTACTGACAGGTGGCTATCTCCAGGTGGCTATCTCATCAACTCAGCTCCCAATTAACATAAGAAAAAGAGGATCATTGGGGACCAATGGTCACCGATTAGGCATTGTTTTCTATATAGAGGGAGCAAGTAGCTACAAGTAGTACAATGGGCCTTTAAATTTCCTTTTTTAGGGGCGTGGTCATGACTTACCCGTCTTCCCTGGTGGACAGGTGCACATGAATGTGGACACGCCATCCGTACACACTCCTCCGTTTGTGCAGGGGTTTGGGGTGCAGTCGTCTTTGTTGATCTCACAGTATCGCCCCTCCCATCCAGCGACACACACGCAGGAGAAGTTACCAAAGGTATTTGCGCAGGTAGCCCCATTGAAACAGGGATTGATAGGGGTGTTACACTCATCCACATCCTCCTCACAAAAGGTACCTGACGGCAGAATCATAATCAATTAATTCACGTTATTACTCCTTCTGATTCATGAATGGCATTATTTTTTTTACGATCACCAATGCATTGATGTTTGGAACTTAGTTGTTTATTTGTTTAAAAGAAAAAATATGAATCTAAAACCCTCTCTATTGCTATGTATTTTAATGTTAATATGAGATTACCAAGACGAAGACCAATTTTTTGCTCACTGTAAATTTGATCCACTCCAGAATTAGGGGGGGGGGGAACCCTATCAACAAAAGTAGAGGCTGTACATTTAATACAAATATTTGGGGAGGGGGGGGGGGGGGGGGAGGAGGGGTGTGGGGCAATTATCCGCAATGTATCCAAAATTAACAGCCCCATGTCATAGAGATACTGATTTGTCTGGATGCTAATTGAGAGATCCAACATTCCCTTTTTGAACACTTGCTCCAGGTATAATTTCATCGAAGATCAATGGCTAGGGTTCAATTTAATCTTCCTAAATCATTAAAAAAATAATTGAAAATGTTGTATACAGTGTAAAATATACAAATGTACAAATATATGATTAAAGAGTTTGTGTTAGTATCTGTTTAGGGTAAGATACAAAATGTTTGAGGATTGTAGTAGGAATTCCATCAGAGAATTGACTGTAGAGCAATATTTGGCAGGAGCATTTGTGGCTAGTTCATATGTCATACAACCCTTACCTGTGAACTCTGAGAGGCAGGAACAGGAGTAGTTATCGACCCCATCGACGCAACTTCCACGATTCATACAACCGTGCTGGGTGCAGTCGTTCAGGTTCGTCTCACACGTTTGTCCAGTGAATCCTACGAACAAAGTGGAGAAAAACAAATAATATATATGAGGTGTATATATTACTCATTCAAATTTCTATGTTAAAACATCAGATAACTTAGCAATTTAGGGGTTTTTAAGGCATGCTTTATGCGCTACATTTTTTCGCATCTTATGACACACTGAAAAGTGAGTACGCATAGGACCATTATTGTGCACAGATACCTTTTTCATTCCCACTTGCAATTCGTTCAGTCCACACATACACAGTCAAAAACGGTTGCGGTAACGAGCCTTGATACTAACCATTACGGCAGGTACAGCTGAAGGTGTAGCTTCCAGTCGAGGCGCAGATGCCTCCGTTCCTACAGGGATCAGGCGAGCATGGCTCATAAACTTCTTCACATTGGTCTCCAGTGAATCGCTGGGGGCACTCGCATCGGAAACCCCCTATCAGGTTGTGGCAGGTACCTCCATTGAAGCAGACGGTCGGGCCGTTAGGTCTCGTGCATTCATTGATGTCGGTAGCGCACGTCTCCCCCTCAAATCCTGTTTTAAAAAAACATGGAAGGAATTTGCATTCAAGTTTGACAGGCATTCTTGACTTCAACATTGACTGAGCATTATTGCTTTAAACCTTTTCCCCACTATATTTATATATATTTTATATACATATATAGCATTTTAAATGCACTTTTCAGATTAAATTTATCATTCTACTTCCTTGTTTTGGTTATAAAATTGGCCTTAAAGGGATCCGGTAACTTTGTCTTAGATCCTTTAGAAATAATCCTTGATTTAGCTCATGCTTCAATGATAATTATTAACCTTTAGGTCAGTCAGGACCTCCATGAATTTTACAAGCTGATCCCTTGTCTGATTATCAAGATATTAATGATTGGAATTAGAAATTTTGAAAACCGTTCGCTGAACGGTTTTCATAACACTACAGTCTATTGGGGAAAACGAGTACGGTAAAACCGGTCACTCAAAGATTTTTTACTTTTTGAGGCACTTCTTGATCATTTTGAAGCGCGATTTACCATATTTACCATATCACAGACACTGGTAACATGTAGGACCGTGTGTCTCAGATTTAACATTGTTAAATGATCCCTTTAAAGATATTCTGTCACTATAAACTTCACAATACATTTACTCGTTTCTGTTTCTGGGGAAACAAAAAAAGTACAAATCTTTGAGTGACCAGTTTTACCATACTCGTTTTTCCCAATAGACTGTAGTGTTATGAAAACTGTTGGGAAAACGCAAAATATGATTTCAGTTTCTAATCATAAATATCTTGATAATCAGACAGACGATCGGCTTGTAAAAGTCATGGGGTTCTTGAATGACCTAAAGGTTTTTAATTATCATTGCAGCATGAGCTAAATCCAGGATTTTGTTTCAGAATAAAAGTTACCCAATCCCTTTAATGGATTCCATCCACCAAAGAACATACATGTACACAAGCTTACCTTGTGCACAATTACAAGTGTAACCGTCACTAGATGACATACACTTGGCTCCATTTAGGCACGGATTGCTCACACAGTGGTTATCTTCTGTGCAATTGACACCTGCGGAGAAAAGAAAGGAGAGAATGTTAGAGTTAATCACAAAAGTAAAGATAAGATTCATTTTTATTTCATTTCATTTCATAAGGAGAAGTGGGGTAATTGGCAAATGAGAATATCCCATCTTCAAACATCAACTCTAATTCTGTATAAGTTATTTTCTTCATTTGCAAACTAGTATAGGATTACAAATTTAACAACTTTCGGAAATGACCTAGCAATGCACATGTGATTGCAAACATGGAGTGTATTGGAAGTAGCCTGCATCAATTATTGTGAAAACAACTCACACAAATATCTGTGCCCCTGTCGTGAAGTAAAAATATTTGTACACAAAAATATTGGTTTCTAAACATTACAGTGTCCCATCTTAGAATAGATGCATAATGTGAAACCATCACTTCCAAGCTTGCAGAAAATATAAAACAGCTCTTTAAGTGATTTCAATTTTAGTCTTAGTCTTTGGCACCAGAATACAATCAATTATCCTGTATCCCTTCTGCGGACTTTACATACAGATTTTAGGGTACAGTCAAACCTGCTTTTGCAACCACTTGTCTTTACAAAGACCACACATTTATTTGTTTCCCTTGAACTCATTTCTCACTGAAACCTGTACATAAAGACCACAAGTTTCTATGAGACCACTCGTCTTGTCGTCATTTGAGTCTTATTTGCAGGTTTAATCTCTCTCACATGGTGCACCCGCAAGCCTACTGTGTAGGTTTAATTGTGTTTACTTGAATTAGGAGATGTTCTTTCTTGTGTGTACCTGTTTTTGCTGGAGTGCAGAAGCATTCATAGTTCCAGAGGGAGGTTGTGAGCCGGCATGTGCCACCACTCTGGCACGGCTGCTCTATCTTGCACACGCTGTCCAGCTCCCTCTCGCAGAGACTTTCTGCGTACCCGAGCAGACAATTGCAGGAGAACGAAGGCTGGCTCCCGTCGTCGTTGAACTGTACCTCACATTCCCCATCGTTTTGGCACAGGCCGTCATAATAACATGGGTTGTTGTATTCGCAGCGGCTCCCTGCATGTAAATTGTCACACCTGTAGAGAGGAAGAAAAGAAAGGTAGAAGAGAATTGAGAAATTAGTACAAATAAAAATCACAGAGGAAAATTTGTTGGTTCTACCCTTTTATACAATATCTCAGAGCACATGATTTTGTTGTTACAAGAAATTTGCAATATTGGTAAAACTCCAAAAGCATATTGCCTTTAAATAATTTTGTTGTAGTGATATACTGAAAAGGGTATCGATTCAAATCCTAAAATATTGATTTTATAATATATAATTTTTAAGAAATCACAAATTAGTGGTATTTTCATGAATGTATCGTTACTAATGAACACATTGTGCTACAGCTGATTTGTTCAAATTATAACTATATCACTGATGAGATTGTTACTGAAATACTGATTCACTGATGATGTTTAATGACATTTCCCATTGACTAACACAATGAGGTGTAACATTCTCTTTCTAAATATGTGAACTAGTGAGTAGTGACATTTATTCCACGTACTCTTACTACAATCCAAATATTTAAAAGAAAAAAGATATAATTGCCTGTTTGCATTACTTATGAAAAGGAAACAAAAATGAAAGTCAATGACCCCCGATGCCCCAGCGGGGCACCATCTACCCCCCTTCACATCTATTGCAAGTAATTATGGGGCAAGGTAGACTCAAATCTTGAATTATATTTGTAAAGTAAAGGTGCAACTAATTTGGCACACCGTGAAGCATTAGGGCAGCAGCACACAAACAAGTTCTCTGCCTCTGGCATTACTTGATTTCAGTTATAATTGTAGAACGGAAACATGTTCGATTGGTTCCAGGGATCATAGGGCCTTGTCAACAAATTTAATAGGAGCAAAAGAGATTTTTAAATGATCTTGTATTATTAGTAACATGTGATCGATCTCTTTGGCTCTCCCCCTTTTCTCTTGAATTGGTAATATTAGTCATACATGTAGTTTCATTTTCTAAATTTTTGAAGATTCTCAAATATTTGTTAATCTTATGAATGGAAATCCCATTCCATTAAAAGATGAGAACAAGTAGATGGAAAAAATTAAAATGACAAAGAGTCTTCTTTTAATACATTTGCATTTGGGGGAAACCAGGGTATTGAGAGAAAATACAAGCAGAAGCTATAGAAGTTGGTAAAAGGACATTGAAAGTGATGCAACTCAGGATCTACAGTTACAAGCTAAATTTAACATCAAAGACAATATTTTCCTATTCTAAATAAATCATTATTCATGCAGGTATACCCATAAAGAAAACAGGAGAAGCGTCTGATCAAATAAATAAATTATTCTCTAGTTATTGACACACTATTTGAAACAAGATTTGCAACAAATATTTGTATAAGTTATCAGTGGCAGTTATCAAATACTGAGATCCATATCAGCTAATATATCGCTACTTTCCAGACACCCTTTTCACACTGAAAAAGACCCAAATCAATTTTCTTTCGAAACAACACGTTCCACCCCAATTATTCCCATTTAAAAGAAGAACAATGTTTCTCAAGATAACACAGAGCGTGGTCTCTGATGTCGGCGTGGGAAACGGCAGTTCTTGATGGCACAGAAGAATAAGTTGTGTCCTCAAACTATACAACAACATAAAGTCATCCATACCCATGCATGACCATGGGGCTGCAGAAAGTCTTTTCATGGCAACGAATCGACTTCTGAGCGCAAGAGGGAAAGAGGAAGTATGGATGCAAAAGAGTTCCTGCGCTTTTAATGTGCAAGAAGTGGCAGAAAGAATCCTTCAATGTTGAGGATAAATTGAAGTTGTATCTTGTTATAAAGTATTTCAAGTCATAATCTGAATATTTTAAAAAAATCAATGCAGAAATTAAAGAAAAATGAATCCAAACTATATGAGAAGAAAAAATAATGCATAATGTGCCTAATAATAATAATAACTACTGATAATATTGGGTTCTTATGTAGCGCTCATGTCTGTCATACTTGACACTCCTGGCGCTCCCGATTACATGTCGGCCTATGTGCAAGCAACAGGCATGTGCAATTGTGGGGATGATGATGTATCAAGAAAATGGGATTATTTTAAAGCCTGTCTGCACTAGTTTGACCAGGAGGGACTAGACCTCCCTGCATTGTCACTGACAGGTGGTTATCTCATCAAATCAGCTCTCAATTAACATAAGAAAAAGGGGATCATGGGAGACCAACGGGTACCGCTTAGGCATCATTTGCTATATAGAGGGCTACAAGTAGTGCAGCCCCGCTTTAAAGGAGAAATGGAATAAAAGCAAGTTAACCACACCAAAGAAGAAAAGATTGGCAGAAAGAGGTGGAGATGGTGAAGAAATCGTTTTTTGAGAGGACCATAAAAGAAAATAAAGCCTCCATGGCCGAACAACAATAGCCTACCAGCTCCTACGCTATTGTAATGCATGCGCTGAACCAACAAAGGCTCCACAACAGCGAGAGAGAGAGAGAGAGAGAGAGAGAGAGAGAGAGAGAGAGAGAGAGAGAGAGAGAGAGAATTGAGTCCCCTTTTCAGAGCCAAGTCGATGATGACAAGCTAAAACTCCATACACTTCTAGTTCTCCGCATTCTATTAAATATTGGTAGTTCAGGACCGCATGCAGTCAGTGTAGATGTAGATCAATATGCTTTTCAATTCATCCTCTCTAAGTTCAACATGTACTGGGTACATGTAATCCTAACTTTAAATTGGTAATATTGATTTCTTTCTTGAGCAAAAACAGAGGAGACCTCCAATGATAGATACCCATAGGAACTATTACTTGTTTTCCTTCAAGATCATAAATTCAAAATCATCATGAGTGACTGCTGTGTCGAACAATTAATGTGGGCCCATTTTGCCTGTTATAAAAATAAATGTTCAACTTATTGTCTTGCTGTTGTTCTTCATATTTTAAAATTTTTGTGTTTTTAGACATTTAGACAAGTAAACTTGATAATCATCTGATATCATAGGCCTATAAATTGTTTACAGTTGATGATCACGTTCTTTATATTTGAGAAATGAATTTAATTGGTTCATATTGATCTCTACATCAAATTGATATACAATTCAGAATCCAAGAATAAAACATCTCATATTTCATCATTCACCCTTTTCTTTCGTCACCACCATCTTTCTGCACAAGAACCTGTTCTTTCTTTGCAGTTGCACATCAAACTTGCCAAGCCTATGTGCACACACCAATTTGTGCTTATCCATCCCTGCACTAAATCACTGTAAGTTCAAGAACAAACACTACATGCATTGCTAGGGGTGTACAGTGCACAGAGAAATCAGGCACAGAGCCCTATGTTTATGTTCAAACTGCCGCCGACCTTCGACCTCTAGACCACTTCCTAAGTAAGTTTTGTTCTGCAGATGGCTGCAGGTGCCACTGTGTTGGAGGCAGCCACTGGCATTCCAATACGCAAGACACACCACAGAGGAGAGAACGAGGGGAACAGAAGAGGAACACAACCAAGAAAAGAGAAGCATTATTGCTTCAGAAGAAAGGTCAACAGTGCCATAGAAGTTTACAGTACCCGCTCATGCATAATGCATGAGAGTAGACACAAGTGACCAATGGGAGTACAGCTGGTCGTGCGCCAGACAGGTGTGCATAAATAATGAGCTTGTTTATACAGGGGCTAACCCATCGGAGTGTAGGGGAGTAGGGTAGAGATGGAACTTGTATGGAAGTAGTTCCGGTAATGCTGGGATCTGGTAGAAAAAGTGGATATTTTCAGAACATGTGTTTCCATTTGCATTTACTATAATGAAGTGTGTAGGGAGTGTATTACTGGTTACTATGATATAGTTGTAATAACAACTATAAATGATATATGATATTATACTACATTTTTATAGCTTTAAAAAGATTTTGAAAATGTAAACCTTTAACTCTTGATTCTACATGTTGTCAGTATAACATAAATTCAGGAACAATTTTCAATATCTAACAATATTCTTTTTTGTAATATGCTCATACAATCAGTCATATACCATATATGTTTTCAACCTATGTCAACAATATGCAATAAGCCTTCATAAGTTTAGGGCAATCAAAGTTATAGTCCTAATGTTCAAATAAATTGTGCTTACCCGTATAATTACATGTCACTACTAGCTGTTATCAATGTTCTCTTATAATTTTGTATTCATTGTTTTCATATATATATATGGGCATACACTACAATTATGTCTGGGTGTTTCCATTTACTGTACCACTTCTTTCTGACCTACCTGACACACTTCAATCTGACACACTTTTTTCCTGTTTATTTTCTACACAGAGGCATTTTCAAGAGCCATGATCTGTGATTGGCTTTTTTGCTAGTGAATATTCATGATATGCAAATTATTAAGATCGCAAGCACAGTTCATATCCTTTGTTTTGGTCTTGCGAAAAATACGATCAACTTTTCAAAAAGTTCCTGAAAATGACACTTTGAGCGAGAAATTTTTATAATGAGTCAGCTTTGTAATTTCTGAGGTATGCATGTTGATTTGGTAATATTGAAATGTTATGAAACGGACGTATATTTGTTCTCAGGACCATGTTTTGAGGGGGTAGCGGGGTTGATTTTTCCCCCAATGACCTGATGACGGTGTTCGCAGCTATATGTTACTGCACGACTGCTAGCCACGGCTGTCGGGCCGGAGTCGCTCCGCGCCACGGTCAGCTGATCGACCTGCTGGGGCCTAATCATGCAACGTGTGTCTGCACAGGACTTGTTTGTAGCATCAGAATTAGAAGTTCAGCCGTAGCTCTACAGGCCTACATTACCATGTGCAGAAACACTGTACAACTTATACTAATGTAGGCCTAGACCTACGGCTGAACTTCTAATTCTGACGCTACAAACAAGTCCTGTGCAGACACATGTTGCATGATTAGGCCCCAGCAGGTCGATCAGCTGACCGTGGCGCGGAGTGGCTCCGGCCCGACAGCCGTGGCTAGCAGTCGTGCAGTAACATATAGCTGCGATCACCGTCATTGGGGGAAAATCAACCCTGTTACCCCCTCAAAACATGGTCCTGAGAACAAATATACGTCCGTTTCAAAACATTTCAATATGACCAAATCAACATGCATACCTCAGAAATTACAAAGCTGACTCATTATAAAAATTTCTCGCTCAAAGTGTCATTTTCAGGAACTTTTTCGCAAGACCAAAACAAAGGATATGAACTGTGCTTGCGATCTTAATAATTTGCATAATCATGAATATTCACTAGCAAAAAAGCCAATCACAGATCATGGCTCTTGAAAATGCCTCTGTGTAGAAAATGAATAGGAAAAAAGTGTGTCAGATTAAAGTGTGTCAGGTAGGTCAGAAAGAAGTGGTACAGTAAATGGAAACACCCGTGAATTAGGGTAGCCTACACTTCAGGGGTGTTTCCATTTACTGTACCACTTCTTTCTGACCTACCTGACACACTTTAATCTGACACACTTTTTTCCTATTCATTTTCTACACAGAGGCATTTTCAAGAGCCATGATCTGTGATTGGCTTTTTTGCTAGTGAATATTCATGATTATGCAAATTATTAAGATCGCAAGCACAGTTCATATCCTTTGTTTTGGTCTTGCGAAAAATACGATCAACTTTTCAAAAAGTTCCTGAAAATGACACTTTGAGCGAGAAATTTTTATAATGAGTCAGCTTTGTAATTTCTGAGGTATGCATGTTGATTTGGTCATATTGAAATGTTTTGAAACGGACGTATATTTGTTCTCAGGACCATGTTTTGAGGGGGTAACAGGGTTGATTTTCCCCCAATGACGGTGATCGCAGCTATATGTTACTGCACGACTGCTAGCCACGGCTGTCGGGCCGGAGCCACTCCGCGCCACGGTCAGCTGATCGACCTGCTGGGGCCTAATCATGCAACATGTGTCTGCACAGGACTTGTTTGTAGCGTCAGAATTAGAAGTTCAGCCGTAGGTCTAGGCCTACATTAGTATAAGTTGTACAGTGTTTCTGCACATGGTAATGTAGGCCTGTAGAGCTACGGCTGAACTTCTAATTCTGATGCTACAAACAAGTCCTGTGCAGACACACGTTGCATGATTAGGCCCCAGCAGGTCGATCAGCTGACCGTGGCGCGGAGCGACTCCGGCCCGACAGCCGTGGCTAGCAGTCGTGCAGTAACATATAGCTGCGAACACCGTCATCAGGTCATTGGGGGAAAAATCAACCCCGCTACCCCCTCAAAACATGGTCCTGAGAACAAATATACGTCCGTTTCATAACATTTCAATATTACCAAATCAACATGCATACCTCAGAAATTACAAAGCTGACTCATTATAAAAATTTCTCGCTCAAAGTGTCATTTTCAGGAACTTTTTGAAAAGTTGATCGTATTTTTCGCAAGACCAAAACAAAGGATATGAACTGTGCTTGCGATCTTAATAATTTGCATATCATGAATATTCACTAGCAAAAAAGCCAATCACAGATCATGGCTCTTGAAAATGCCTCTGTGTAGAAAATAAACAGGAAAAAAGTGTGTCAGATTGAAGTGTGTCAGGTAGGTCAGAAAGAAGTGGTACAGTAAATGGAAACACCCATTATGTCTTTGCCTTTTAGGTGTACAAGTCACAAATGGACGCTGAAATACCAATGTGCAGCTCCTGAGGAGCAAACCAGGATACATGCCTACAGGCCTGTCTTATTATTGCTCTAAAAATGGTACATGTATAGACAAAGAGCAGATGAACTCTTTTTCGTCAAGTTTAGCCAACCTACTTTTCCACCTCGAGGGAGCATCAAGGCATATCCCACTCACTCAGTAAACAAGTATATAGCAATAACTGTTACAAGTAAAATAGTATCATATGGCCAGACTGGTCGATGTGGCAGCTAGTGGCCTGGATGAGATATGGTAGGCACTATATGTGAGTGGGTGCAGTAGAGATGGACAGATTGTGGGTGCTTTAGTTTGTGGCAGAGGGCATCGAAAATGCACCTTTTACTTGATGGTATGGGGTCAGGTTCTGGACCTCTGAGGTCCCTCACCAATTTGAAAGAGGTCATCGAGAGAGGGTCTAGTCTTGGTTCCCAAACTTGAGATATGGTCCAATTAATAGACAGGATTTACATATTATTCCACACCATTTCCAGCATAGATGGAGGAATAGACTTTTCATTAATGCATGCTGATGCAAATACATTACAGGAATTACAATAGGAGAACTCTTTAATAAATTTTGACCTATATGTATATGACGATTTATAGACCCTTTATAATACAAATATTAGATTGGTCTATTTAAACACTGCAATCCAACATTAGAATGTGGGAAAAACCAAGGATTTCATCAGAATAATTTATTTACAAGCTGCCATGATTTTGACCACAGGATCTGAAGAATCATCTAATCCTCAATTTCCGAGTGCAATTCCTAGTCCCGATGCAGGATTTGTAAACATTTCTTGGAAGACATTCCCTGATATCCAGATTTGCTTCACTCTACCCCAAAAGGACATCCATGTAAACAGGACATGACAGACTGCACAAGTCTGTAATACCAACATCACTTTGAGAAAAATATAGCCAAAGATATTTCTCTGATCTGGTTCAGCAAAAAACTATGCCAGGATCGTCTGTCTTGAGACGTGCAGGAAGTCAATGTACAAGTCATTTTTTTTTTAAAAGTCATATTGAAGGTCATCACATGCTGCATACCACATTTGTGTAGTTACTGACCATATACTTGGACTCGAGTATGTCTTTCAAACCAATGACAAAAACCTTGAGATGGGCCCAGAAGTATGAATTCACTTCAAATTTCAAACTCAAAGTCATGAGAGCAATGACAATGAATTATAAAACACTTGTCTTTCAAAATGAATTGTTTCCTGTCCGTTATCTCAGCTATTGATACGGTTTTACTTTGACCCCTCAGGGTCCACGCCATTCTATTCCTCTTCTCACTATTTTCTTGATAGTTAGGTCACTCTATATTTGCAGAGTATGTTTACCCAGGCTTTGTGTGCCCCTGTTTGTTCAAAAACTTTAGTAGGGGGGACCTAGTGCAAATGGCATGCACGAGTGTGTACATGTAGGCCTACATTGTTGATTAATAAAAAGATGAGTTCAGGAGTAGTTTGTTCCATTTGAGTACAGACTATTTGATTTCCAATACAGCTTGCTCATTTTGTTGGAAAATGGAAGTTTTCTTTTCTGTACGGAAATTGAGGGGGGGGGGGTGGGTGGGAAGAGGATTGGCTCTGACAATCTGCTCGATAGATCACTGTGTTCCTAATTTTTCATTTTTTTTGTCTGCAACAATTTTTAACATTTAACACGTGTGTCGACATATCACTCATATGATCAAATTGAGAAAATCTATTTGGACCTGTTGATGAACACGAACTAACAACATTTATGATTCTAATTAATTCATTTAAAGCATCCTGTTTTGCACATTAAACTGGTGTCTGTTAAAGACATTTTCTGCTGCTATGGCATAAAACAAAGGTGCGCATAGCTCCACATTGTAAAGTGCAAGTGAACCCCTCGACCTTTCCCCCCTCTACAACAACATTAGGGGAACAACTCAGCCAATACCACACATCAGAACAGGTATAAAGACATGTCCTGCTATTTGCAAACTAAATACAATTGTTCAATGGATATGGAATATACTGCAATTAAAAGAATATTCATGAGAAGTCATAAGATACTAAACTACTATAAACAGACGTGCAAATGCAATTGTCATTCCAAGTAAATATGTAGACCTGTATACCTACAGTATGTGTGTATTTTACTTCATCACAAATCAAACACCTCATACTCTTTTCACACTGGTTTTGCTTAACCCCGTACTTTGCTTAGCCCCGTACTATCCTTAACCCCGGACTATTTTTGTTGGCTTTTCACACACGCTGTTTTTAGTCCCGTACTAGCGCCTATTCCGGAATAAGAAAATTCCCGCTGTTCTCACTGCATTTCGTTAACCCCGGATATCGTGAATGTTATTATTGGACATACTTCGCATCTGGCCAGCTGCGATACGCTCCATTGCGTAGTACCGGACTATTTTTCGTTTCTGTTCTCATTCATTTGCTTAGCACCGCAATTGCGGGGTTAGCAGGAGTTAGCACCACAATTGCGGAGTTAGCCCTGCGATTTTGCAGGGTTAGTTAACCCCATACTATAGGTGGGGTTAGCCAACTTTAGCCCACTTTAGTAAAAACCAGTCTGAACAGAAAGTGGAAAAGGCTTAACCCCGTACTATAGGTGGGGCTAAGACCCCCCCTTAACCCCACCTATAGTACGGGGTTAAGCAAAATATTGCCAGTGTGAAAACAGTATTATACATGTATGTAGATACTTTTTGTGGAAATCATTGCACATAAGATACAGGCCTCACAAATTCTTACTAAAATGCTACTATTAATGAAATTTCACATCCATTCTTGGCTACATACAGGTAGCACAGACTGAAGAGCTAATGTGTAAAAGTATTAAATGAAAGTTCAGCCCTCCCCCCCCCCCCTCCCCCGAAAAAATCCTATACATCAAAAAGCACTCTGAGCCATTCTGCAAGCATAGAAATCTGACCCTATGCTATTCTAGGTTATGAAAAGAACTGAACTCTGCCATTGAAACCTGTCTATTCTACCCCCATGAAAGTTTTCTATGGCTTGCATGTTTTCTTTTCACCCTGCCGAACTTCTCTCTCTCCTCGGGGTATACTTGGTCTATGAAAAGGGAGAGAAGAAAGTCTGAATAGCTCTGTAAGGTGGACCCGCTTCGCAGCTCGCATTTCAGAAAGAGTTCAGACGGGTGGGTCGAGTTGTGGCCCATCATGATTAACTGTGCAAAATTTGACATGGATGATACATACGTGTTTAAATACTATTTTATGTGAGTGCTCAAGACGCCTACAGAACAAGTCACTCCATTGCAGCAAGGATTGTAGAAATGATGCTACAAGCACAAATTCATTGTGCTATAACAGTATAAGCTCACTGATACTTGGCACTCATCAATATATTTGTTGAAGATTAAACTTAATTTTCATAGACGTCTGTGCTTTGCATAATAACTTATACTTTTCTTTTAAAGACACTACCGTATACAAACTTTTGACTCGGAGTGAAAGCAGCCGCAACAATGTACCCGGTACTTGTTTATCGATATGTCTCAAGATGTAAGAAAAACTTTCCTACCCCTGGATGTAATTGTAAAGGGGATTATTAATGTTCATTTTCACAATTTGTTCTGGTTTTCAACAATATCTCTTTATCGCTGTTGTCAATTTGTAATTAACCATAAATCTTGCTTTACATAATCTTATGAATTTTTTTTTCAACATGTAAACTATAATATAAGTCCCAGCCTAGATTCCAAAGTGGTCCTTTTCACTGGGTGCTTGAATGCGATGCCCTACTTGCTCAAGTGAACACGCTTCTTCTTTTTTTTTGCGAGGAGAGCAGAACAGGTTGCAGTATTTGAATTCTAAAAGGTAAGGTGTCGATTCGAAAGGCTGAGGTCATGCCTCCAGTCTGCCCCGCCGAGGGTCAATTCACCTTTAGAGGAACTGATCGCGGGCTATCAAGACTCAATTAGCGCTGAATTAAAGATGATAGAGAAACAAGTTCATGGTTGGGTGAGAGGGTAAGGGAAATTAAAAGAGAAAGAGAGAGTGAGAGATAGAGAGGGAGGGAAAGAGAAAGAGGGAAAGAGAAAGAGAAAGAGGGAAAGAGAAAGAGGGAAAGATGAAGAGAAAGAGGGAAAGAGAAAGAGAGAGAGGGGGGGAGGAGGGGGCAAAAAAGGCTGTAATGAGGGTAAGAAGATAAGCCATTGGGGCGAAAGTGAAGGAAACTCCATACAAAATGAGAATTAAAGAAAAAGATAACAAATATACCAAGTTGAAGAAATAGAGAAGCACCATAAGGGCAAAACGAGATGCATTTACTGGGAAAAAAAGAGAAAATTGTATAACCTATGAATACAGAAAAAAGGTGAGCACAAGAGCGGGGTTGGGGGTAGAGCAGGAGAAAGGTGAACATCGGGTCATGAACGTTTTTTTTTTCTTCTTTCCAACAGAAGTTCAAAATCTATTTCAACTACTATGGAAATGAAAAAGAATCAGCCATGTATGAAAAATGTGTTATGCCAATTTCAATAGCTGACACATCACAACAACTTTTTAGAATGTATCGCTTTTCTTTGATGTATTTTTCCCATTGTGTTTTTTAGATTTCTCACATGTTAGTGCACTTGGTTGCAATTAATTTTATGAATTCCGGTGCATCTTAATAGTACCCGATGTTCACAATTCACATTAGCACAAACAGGAAGAAAATTGAATTTTGAAAAGAGGGGCGTTTTAACTCGATCATTCCATGAATATTACTTTTAAGGTTGTTTACAAAAACTAATCTTGAATCTATATACCAAATGGTGAATGATTCTAATCAACCCATGCCCCCCAATCTAAGTTGTTTATGATTACAGTAGCAGATTCACATATTGTTGCCTTGAATAAAGTTGTTTACAAATAAAATCCTAGCATCAATTTAACAACTGGCACACATCTCCATTTAACACCAATTTAACTTATGATTGAAGAAACAGAGCCACTACTAATTCCTTGAATAAAACTTCTAAAGGTTGTAAATAAATACCTTAAATCAATGTAAAAATTGGCAAACATCTCTCATTAGCCCTAACCCAACTTGTTTATGATTTTAATAACCGATCCAACTATCGATTCCAGGTATTTTAAGAATGGTAGGGTTAAGATGCGTAGATGATAGCTTTCCTAGGTCTGGGGCAGTCTTCTGTGGTTAAAGCATGGTAGTAGAGTTGGCAGGGGGCAAAAGGTGATGGTTACAGATGGTTAAGTAGAGCATCTCTTGGCTACGATCGGCAAGTCGCTCACGATCAGAGACACTAGCCACCTTCATACCGCGTACAGGTCGCGTCTGCTGCCCTCATCAGCAGCCAAAGAGAGCCCTTGTAATGAAGAAAACATGCCGTTATTGGCGAAAAACCAAATTTGAACTCGATCTACCTAGATACATCGAAGACCCCCCTTGCACAACAAACTACGCGATGGGTTTTGAAGAACAAATCCTATCCTTTGTTAGAAATAGAGCCTTAATACAAGAAGACGTTTATCTCTTAAATCCTCTTTATTATAATTTATTCTCAGTAAGAGTATTTATCATCTTGACAGCACTTTTCAAGACACATTAAATCAAATTCACCATGATGGAATCCCTCACTTGATCTTAAATAGTGACTCTGTAGCTTTTAATAGAACACGGTGGTGTATTTTAATAGTGGACACATTCATTATATATCCATAATATGAAGAAAATGTCAGATATAATTTATGACCGATTAACCTCATTAGTTACAAGGATAAATTGAGGAAACCAATGAAAACCGTTCTTAATATTATATTTCATGATATGCAAACAAACATGAAATATGAGTAATGAACAAAACTTCGACCAGTTTCTATCAGCAGGCACACTCTAGCTGCTGTGCTGGTACTCTTTCCAATAGGGGCAAAAAAATGCAGAAGTAAACTATCCCCTTCCCCCTACAAAACACAACATAAATATATAGATCTCCAAGTGGGCCTACAGATACAAATACAAGCCCATCGATATGAATAATATGTTAGTGTACAACCCACTGGCCTCGGCTACCTCTCTCTAGTCTTTTCTCATGGCCGTCACTGCCAATGTCGCCATTTTGTGGTGGGGATAAATAACACAAAAGTACAATCCATTCGCTATTCAATCTTGGCAACAATTTCTGCATGATTGCGGCATAAATCGTCCCGTCACAGATGGCTGCTAACGCACAATACCCGCTCCACAATAAGCCAATTTTTTCTCATAAAATTTGGAAACTGATTGCAAACGCCATGAACCGTGGGCTCTCTACAGTAACTTTCACGATGACCTGTATGGAACGGCAATTTCCTGTGCATTTAGCTAAAAAATACAAGACTTCTGTTTGCTAATATATAGTCATCATGCTCCGATGATGACACTTTTTAATCAATGGAAGATCTGAATTTATAAGCAAAGGAGTAACTGATCACTTGCTCCAGCACTCCCATCTCATTTTGTTTCATGTTGTTCCCATAATTGCAAAGTCAAGTAACCTATCTTTCGGCCTTTGAAAAATAACAACAGCAAAAAAAACAATCATTAAATGGAAATACATGAAGATGGAAGACGCCAGGAAAATATACAGAGAATGTTAGAATGGAATCCAGAGAGAGAGAGAGAGAGAGAGAGGAATATTTTGTGCATCTTGAATCTGATATCTCTTGTATGTTTCTGTGAATTTACAGAGTAATGGAATTCATAATTCTGAATAATAAGTGAAGAAAATTGCCAACAATCCTCCACGCAGACTCGCAGAGTTGGGCAGTATTCAGTGTCATGGTTTATACCCTGAAACATGCATACCCAATCTTCAAATCATCCATGCCTCGTTTCTTCTAAATCCTGTATATTTAATCCAACTTGAGCTTCTAGAAAAATGAAAGCAGACCCCATACCCTGCGAGACAGCACCAGCATTACATACCTGTAGTCTTAAACGTAAGCTCCTTTATAGCAAGATTTCAATGAGTTTTAGTTCATTGCATTTCTGTAATTGCTAAGCACAATACTGATAATTTGAGCGCATCTCATGTAAGAAAAGTACAATTGTCTTTCTTAAACAAACAACTTGTAAAGAGTCAAATTGCAATGTTTTTATAACTTTTTGCTCATAACTATCTTCTTTTTTCAAGACTACAAACCACTAGTAGGGCTGGCTCCCTTGCAGTTGTATTTTCATTCACAATATTGCAACTGTGCAAGAGTATTCATTGCTCCATACCTCCACCACAGTCAACCCCTGCCTCCCCCAAATTCCTTTCCATGCACCCTTCCCTTTTGAAAAGCAGACTATTCTTCTTGCAGGCATTGCTCATATTATACACCAGTCCGTCCCTGAGGGAGAGAGCACCAAGCGTGGGAAATGCTGTCGTGCTTGTGACAAGGAGAAATCAGGGGGGGCGTTTCACAAAGACTAAGATCGACTTTAAGTTGGACATAAATATGACAGGCCATTCATGCCATCATTTGCTCTCACCGTTTACTGGCATTGGTCTCTCAAGGGAGGTACAAATTGTGGTCACAAATCTACAGAATTTACCTTTTTTGATAGTTCATTATTAAAGGAAAAAATATTATCTAAAGATCATAATTGAGAGACCAATAGTGAGAGAAACCAGTGGCATGAATGGCCTGCCATAGTTAAGTCCAACTTAAAGTCGATCTTAGTCTTTGTGAAACAACCCCTTGTGATGAATTGGTGCACCATTCTGTTTGACAAAAACCCCTTTTCGATACAATAAGACTTTTCAATACTTCTCTGACAATGTCATTTTTCAGTGTGTGTCCCTTTTTGAATACGGTAGGAGGAATAAGAGAGGATTTGCGACAGAACAAACTGAAATGGATAATCTATAAGTGTAGACAGATCAGATGCTCAGATAAGGATATCTTTATCCATCTGTTATCTATATTTTATATGGTTTAATCCAACTGTCAATTACAATAGGTTTTAAGATTAATAAACACTGAACAATACTTAATCACCAGTATCATAGTAAAAACTGATGTACAGATTAATGAATTGTAACTTGTTGTATGGGTATCTTTGGCAAAGTCAGACACTTGTAGGCCTACTTAAAGTCCATACTCATCATTTCTTTCATAGCCCTCTATTCTAATCTGCTACATTACTACATGTAGGACCTGATAAAAACAAACAACTCAGCTGTAGTGTAAAGTACTCATTAATAATAATAGCCCTTGAATATTGAGTTGTTTGTGTAGGCCTCAAGACCTACAAAAACCAACAATTGCCTTTTTATCTCTACCAAATTACAAGATCATTTAATGAATTTGCTGCATTAAGTCTTTAACAAAGTAAAAGATCATTAAATGAGTTACATGTACATTAGCTGCATCAAGACAGTTTAAGCTCATAAGCCACATAATTCCTAGCTTAACAACTTGATAATTAACCCCACATGAACTTCATTAGGTGAGCACTCTGAAGTCAAGTCTTCCCGCCATTTTGTATTTGTTTACATCTAGCCTCCAAGTCGCACCTCATGCCTAAATGCAGAACAAGCGGAGAAAGGGCTCTGTCCCCTCATTCTTTTGTTCTACCCTCTTTCTTCCATCTCCCTCCATTGATCACTGTAAACTACCTTATCCTCCCATTACACAATCCTTGTATCGATTTGCCACTGCGGGATCAATACCAAGGACCACGGAAAGTTGAGGACAAAGACTTTTGTCCTTCCACCTAACCAGTACATTACTGTAAGAAGGATACATGAATGGGCTGGGTTAAACTGGCCATTTATATTCGAACCACATCTCAAGCACATGGTTTCCACTCCCAACACATCCATGTTCCCTAGAATACAACATTTGGGCTCGGGTGATGACAGAGACCAGATTATGTTGAATTGTGAATTACAGGGATGACTATCAAGTAAAGCACTGCAACTTGCAAGACTTGCGGCTTAAGTAAAGTACACATAACTAATTATAGCAGGATCTTAGGGGAACCCATTTGTTGTAAGACGCATGCTTTATCGTGGCTACTTCATGTAGTCATCCTCCTTATTGATTTCTTTGTCCTTTGAATAAATGCCTTGTAAGAATGCCCTTGCATATTTGAATCTTGTGTAAGAAAAGGCACGTGCTTAGGGAACAAGGCCGTTATGGGGGTAGCTTTATAGGTAAAGGGGTGCACTGGTGGGCCACGGTAGGCACCGAATGATGGCAGTACAGGTGAATTTGTATTGTTCATGAACAGGTGCAAGGGGAGCACTTGGTTAACTTGCAGAACAATGTAATCTCAAAGCGGTTTAGTTGAGAGGCAGGTCAGCAGCTCACAATAGAGCGCCAGGTCACGATCAGAATCCAATCGCTCGGATCCTCAGGTGAATTTAAACCTCAATCACAACGAACAACACCAGACAGCCACGAGGTGCTTATTCAAAACTTGAACAAACACTTCAACTGATTCAAAACTCAAAGAGCAATTGGGAATGATTCCAGCTAGCCCAGACTCGGTCAGATCATGTGACTTGGTAACTGTAAGGAACGATTTAAAGACGAGAGTTAGAGCCAAAGGAAGCTGGCGAGATCTTACGAAAACAAAACCAAACTTTCAAGAGCAAGTCAAATATCAGTGATTAGGGACTTTGGTCTAGAATAGATTGTGACTTTGGAATGTCAAATATAAAATTACATTATTGGCACATGGTGCCAGTTTTAGATTTAAATGTAGGTCTCAAATTCCTTTCCATCTTGTATTGAATTATGTCCCAAAAGCTAAGCATTGCAATGTTTCAGATGATGCAATGCAAACATTTTCACCCTTTTCTTACAAATCCACCCAATTTCTGTCAAGCTGGGCTTTTGCTTGACTTTTGTAAGCATTTGTTAATATTTAACTGACATCCTACTTAGTAAAGTGACATTGCCAATCAACAATTTTCTTTACATGTAGGAACTTCCATTGACAAGAAGTTCTAGCTATACCAAATTTGTATTGTTGCTGGGCAGTTTTAGCTGGAATCTCTGACATGTATCGGTCAATCATTCAGCTTTGCACTACTTTGATTTTAATTTTCCCAGGGAAATATTTGCTTGAAACATCTTCTCATAAGAAGATGTAAACCAAGGTGCAAACATGGATTTCATGTTTGCAGTTTTTTTCCACAAAGGAGACTCATTTCTCATATCACGCAACATTCCACATGAGAAAAACATTGTTTACTCTCCCAGCTTCCCATACTACCCTGCGAAGAATACTAGATAGACAATAACAATCATTCCATCTCGCTCAATAATTTTTAATGTGCTTTATGAAAATGAGGGGGAGAATATCAAGCTATGTTCATCCTTCTAAGCACAGGTGGAACAGAACATTTCCCGCCTTTAGCTCCAGGCACAAATACTTTTTCGAGCAGTCAACAAAAAAGAAAGAAAAGTTGCAACAAATGAATCATCCATGCGGACGAGGAAAAGGCCAATGGATAGAGCACATTGTTTACCATGAAATAGAATTGACACTATCTAGTAATGACGTTCCCATCATAGCTTATCGTAGGATTGAACTAGTTATTAGCAGAGTGTAGTGTCTGTGCACGTACCTGTACGCTTGGGTATTTTGATGTTGCCAAAAAATTATGAAAGACTTGAAAAAAGGGATAAATTTTACAAACACAAAATGGGAATTTTTGGGGGGAAATGTATAAGGAAACTGATCCTATAGTAATTTACTGTAGTTTACCTGAAGTTGAACTACAAGTGAAATGGAAAGGAGCGTGATAACATTTTCAAAACTTAAAAGAGCTTTGGTTCTGAAGAGAAACATGATTGATAATAATGAAAGTAAAACTGTAGCCGTGGTGAAATACCTGGCTGATGAAATCATCTTAAATATTAAGTTTCAAAGTCATAATCCATATTTACACTCAAAATAATTCCCCCTCCCCCATGCCAATAAGGGAAGATGTGAAGTAAACCCTTTCCAAGATTAAAATGTATCTATCTGCTCCGTTACTGAGGCAAAACAAAGAAGACTCTGAATTGCCAGCCCCTTGAGTAAAACATTGCAACATCAGATAGGTAGAGAAACTTTGAAGTCTTAAAGGCATTGTTTAACAATGTTTCCAGTTTTACAAATCTGAGATGCATGGCCCTACGTGTAATCAATCTGTGATATGGTGTAATATTGAAGCTCTAAAACAATTGCACTTCAAAATGATCATGAATTGCCTCAAAAAAATCCTTGAGTGACCGGTTTTACCAACTCATTTTCCCAAAGAGACAGTATAAATGTTACAACAAAGTTGGGAAAGCGTTTTTTGAAATTTTGAATTCCAATCATAAATTTCTTGATAATCAGACAGGCGGATTCCTGACTGACCTAAGTGTTTATAATTATGATTGCAGCTGCATGGGCTAAATCCAGGATTTTTTTTAGAATCTGAGGCAAAGGTACCCAATCCCTATAAGACTTCTACAACGTTTGCGGTGTACCTTGCTTTAAGTATTAGACAACTACAAAACAGGACATTTCTATGGTTTCCCTCTCTGCACGACATCCTAGCTCCCACCACTTGCAACAGGCTTGCAGATGTGCCAGTCACTGGAGAGTGGGCTTAGCACCCTTCCTTTATCCAGGAACACAGAATTTATTCAACTAATCCCTCCCCTTAGAATTTGAGTCTCAATCAGTGGATTTGAATCAACAAGGAACAGGGTTGATTCACATGAACATGCTGGTGTGGTTCACAAGGATTTAGATTGGTCTTAGGATGCGTTTTATATTGACCAATTTTTTGCCTAGAATCAGGTTTCTCAAACGTCTTTCAGGCAAATTTTTAAGGTGATAAACGCAAAGCCTGTTTCAAACGTCTTTAGGTATGGGCATATTGTAACGCCAAAAAAAGTGCGTTTTGAATGTGACATACAGCCAGAATCACGTTTCTGAGACATGATAAACGCAAAGCTGTTTTGAACCCCACATACGAATCGGACCTTCCCAGGCTAATGTCCGGTTCAGACAAATAGCGCGCGACATGTGCTGTGTCCACTGATGTTGTTGTACGAGCATGTGTGTGTACTCCCTCTATTTGACCTCCGAGGAACTGTCTGCTTCCTGGGTCAAACGCTGCAAAGCAGCTGCACAGAGACAAGGCCTTTATTTTGGACTGGAAGAGTCGATAACGCGACCTCCCGTAAATCACATTCGTATAGTGGGGTTCGATATGTACATATCTAGTGGCAAGACACGATAAACGCACCCTTATTCGTGAGAAAAGGCTTCATGTATGTGGGTTGTGAATTCAGAGAGATTCAAGTCCTGCCCAGCAAGCAGACTCAAACATAGTCTATCAAACATTAGGTCATGTCATTGACAAGGGACTCGATTTAGAGCAAGTGGTTTCGTCGTCTAATAGGCCATTTTCGTAATGTAATCAAATTTAATGTACAAACCTTTGTTAAGTGCCTCTTACAAATTATTTCATGCACCTGGTACAAATTGTATTTTAATAATAAGAATGTGAATTGCATGCATTATGTATTGTTAAGTAAGTAGGACAAGTCATAATGCAACAAAAGGAACAATTAACGTATATAATTCACATTCTGACTATAGAAATATGATTATTCGAACATGTGAATTAAATAATTTTCACAAGATTTGTTGCACTAAATCAAGACTACATGTACATTATGAAAATGGCCTATTGAGGCCAGGGAACAGGACCTACAGTACCTGGTCCAGATCCAGGTCCGTGGTTAGCTCACGACTGATAAACCCAATGGCCCGAATTCACAACGGAGGTCTGAGGACAGAGCCGGTTTGATCAGACCAAGGTTTATACAGACCTTGGTCTGAGCTCAAACCTGGTTTATTTTCAAACCCATTCCACAAAGGAAGGTTTATATAAACCTTCGTCTGTAATTCCCAAACCTCGGACCAAGGTTTGTAAAAACTAGTCTCAGCCATAGGGTTTCTAACATAATTTTTATGGGCTAGGGTTTAAATGTTAAGAATTGAAAAAACTGTTAAACTAAGCATTCTTAGTACGATCCGGACATCTTAATGAGCAATCTTGAAAAGATGATGGTTAGAACATCTCTGAAATAAACCTTTGAATTGCATTTTCATGAATTAATCGAACCAAACTGGCGCGCCGATGCAGAAAGTGTCCCACGTACTCACATTTGTGTGGTGCTGGTGAAGCACTCAATCTGACCCAGAACAAATTGACATCGGCACCTGAAAACCTTTGTTAGATTAATACATCTAAGGTTGTCAAGGGCTCTCTTAAATTAACTGAAAGAGTCTTATTGTTTTGGGGGCTACCAAATTCTTATCAATAAAATCACCTAATAATAATAATAATAATGATTTAATATGAATTAAGTTTTTATTGTGATTAATATATTAATTCATTTGATTGCAATTGTTAATTACTATAGATCTATATAGTTGTTTTGTTAAAACGGTCAATCAATTATTATTTTAACTAGTTCCTCGTTTGTTTCCCCAACTGGCTATTTTTTTCACATCAAAATTGTCACTGGTAAATGATTTGTTTCCATATAATATTAATTTAAAAAAAAATCCTCTATGGCCATCTTTTCTTTCTCTCTCCCTCCCTGTCTCTTTCTCTGTCCCCGTCCCTCCTCTCTCTTTCTACCCATTTTTGTTCTCTCTCCCTCCCTTTCTCTCTCTATTAATTCTTTTTCTTTCTCCCCTCTCTTTCTATCCCTCCCTGTCTCTTTCTACCCATTTTTGTTCTCTCTCCTTTTCTCTCTCTATTAATTCTTTTTCTTTCTTCCCTCTCTCTCTATTCATCTTTCTCTCTCTCCCTCCCTTTCTCTCTCTATTAATTTTTGTCTTTGTCCCCTCTCTCTCTCTCTCTATTCAACTTTCTCTCTCTCTCTTCTTCTTCTTTTTAGCAATGAAACACATAATGCAAAACCATGCAAACTGCAAACACACACATCTGCACCCCCCCCCCCCCCAAAAAAAAAGGGAGAAAGAGAGAGAGATAATCTGACACATATCTATTTCAGTTATCTTTGTAAATATATGAAAGCAAGAATATTGTATTTGTATTTTCATGTTTTACATAAATAATTGAGCATACAACACAATAGTAATCTACCGTTTGTTCAAACAATGCAGTTCACATTTGTAAATTTTGTAGCATGCTTATATGAAATATAGCCCACTAGAGGTTAAGAGAGGCTCTGGAGGGCCAATTAAAAGTCTCACTGTAGCACTATTAGCAGAAAGAAAATCAGAAATACAACAAAATGGGTGACGAAATTCAAATTTGCACATAAAAGTTCTTTAATTCTGATTTCGCTTAGTAGAGTAAATAATATTTGTTCGAATACTCTCCCCTAGCTGACAACCAAATAATTTATATTGACCTACCCCTCAACTCAGCAGTGTATACAATGCTAATTATAGTTAAATCGGGTGCATTTAATCTACAGAGAAAACGTAATTACAAATACCGTCAGAGTGACAACAAATACTTATCAACTTAACAGAACATCAAAAATATTCATAAATAATCAACAGTTCAACACCCAGGTTCTTGATGTAATGCTGCATAACTACAAAGTATTGTGGGAACACCAGGGAGGAGCCGTATTTTGAAATACATTTTGAGGTAATTCCAGTTGCAATTGAGTTAAATCTGTATTTTATAACTTATTACCGTATACATTGAAAAATTTTGTGGAATCCTTAATTAAATAATGTATACATTGTAGCTCACTAAATAGATAGATAGTGGTAGTTATGTTACTTGACAGCTAAGAAAGCAATAAATGCTTGTTAGTAAGCTCCAGTGTTAGCTGTTTTAGGCTATACTTGGCCAAACCAATGCTATATTTGAACAACATGAATTTCCCCAATATGGGCAACAGGAAAGCATAAAAATAATTAAGAAGTGTCGACCTTCTCTCTTAGATTGATGAGGCATGGAACGTCCTCATCCTTGCATTTAATAAATATGCGCTCAATCACACATCTCCCTTTTTTGTGTGTGAAGTGTTAAAGCCCCACTGTACTACTTGTAGCTACTTGCTCCCTCTATATAGAAAACTTCCCCAATCTGTGCCTGTTAACCCATGATCCTCTTTTTCTTATGTTAATGGAGAACTGAATTGATGAGATAGCCTCCCGTCAGTGACCTCGCTGGGTTGTCTAATCCTCTTTGGCTGAACTAGTACAGATGGCCTTTAAAGCACATCTGTGGTCGACCCTCTGAATGAAGAAATGGCTTCTGATGAGGCAGAGAAGGCATGGATACCTGCAAAATCGAATGGACAAAATAAACAATATCATAAACAATATTCTTAATTTCAACTTGTTCATTTTTTTTCTTGGAGGGGGGTGGGGGGGGGGGGTAATACTATAGAAAAGGATACAATGTATTGTCCACATAATCAGGAATAATTCAATCCTGTGTCACTAATACAAAAACTATGAGGTTCCTCTTGACAACAAACTAATCAAGTTGCATCCAGATATCAAAAACATTAATAATGATTTGTGAACTGAAATTTAAAAGCACATGAGCTCGTTTGAATTAATTACTTAATGCGAGTTGTTACTATATTACCAAATGAACATTCCTAACATGTCACATGTTGGCCAAATACAAAAAAGGAAACAAGATTGATTAAGAAAAAGAATAAACAAATATTTTCATATAAAGAAATAATCTACCTACCCTATAGTCTATCTCCAAGAATCAACTGTTATTCATATGCCCTAGCATCAAGCTGTCAATTCAGTGCACACTCAGAAAAGATCCTGGCATCGTGGCTGCTACCAGTCCAGGCCACCTTGCAACGATACTAGTTATTTTCCCAGCATAATCACAGACAACCTGTCAATATGAAATAACATGTTGGCATTCATTAGTTATGAAAACTCACTCATTTCACACTTCAGATAGGCCGTGAAATTTCACTTGTTATTTATGGTAATTAATGCAAATGCAGTTGAATATGTGATAATTGCTTTTCAATATCTATTTATACAACACAAATTGGAAGAAAATGCTAATTACCCTATATTTATTGACTGATGAAGTATTTCTTCATTTTTAACTCATGTTTTCATTGTTTATCTTGTAACAATGTAAACAAAAATAATCTCACTTTTTTAACAAAACATTTCGAGCCTAAAACAACAAATGCTTTGTGTGTTGGGGGGGGGGGGGGGGAGGGGGTACCCACTCTCTCATCTTTTTATGATAAATGAACCTGTTTGTTTTTCTATAGTTTAAAATATATAGTGGTAATTGCCATTGATCAATTTACATGCTTCTCTTTGTTGTTTTTTCTTTCATTGATCAATGGCAAAATTAGTGGCCCAATTGCCATGGCCATCAAAAAAATATCAGAAATCTAGAGGTCATATCTGCATTGCCAATAGAAGGATGGAACAAGTTTTGATTTTTCAAATTTCCCTTTCGTTAAAAAGATATTAACGAGTGTTAGGATTTTTAAGTTTAACTATCCATTGGATATTCTTAATTGTGTGCAAAGGCAATATCCATTTGGCCACTAGAAATCTTGCATTGGTCACCAATGAAATAGCATGGATGTACAACACACAAGACTGGAGAGTGTATATATCTAATGTGAACATTTTGCAAGGTACAAAAAAAAGGTCTAAAGGGAAAGCCGTGCTGGATCCAGTCATGATGTATTCATTTATTCTCACCTGAACATCGATGGAGTACCTGTTCTTCCTATTGAAGTAGTACCTGGCTCTTGCCCCACCAGGGCTCCTGATGTAAACATGTGTCCCATCAACAGCAACTCCTGGAAATCTGCAGTACTGGAAAAACTGCTTCTGAATAGTAGTCACTTTTTGCCTTGTTGTAACTTGTAGGAAACTTCATGACTTGTCGGAAACATCCCTCACTACTCTCCATTCGGCAAACAGATGAATGTGACACGGCATGCTGCCTCCTCACCGTGCATCCTTTAGATCGAATTACCTTTTTAAAAAAAATTAAAAAACAAGCATTCAAATAAATCATTTTTTTGCTGGTTTATGCTATTAAATATTTTTGCATCCCCAACTGTAACTGTCACTTAAAAACAAAAATTATCCTGATTTCTAGATGTGGTGTGAATCAATTTAACATAAAAGACAAAATTGTCGATGACTTTTCTAATCTCCTTCACGTCTTCACCTTTTGTGAAATTTAAGCAACAAATCACAAACTTGTTTCCAACACATAATCTGAATAATTTCCTCATGTATTAAAGCCAAATAACAGTATTGGGAAATGCCCCACACACAAATTATGAAAATTAATGCTTTCATCACCTACCATGTAAAAGAATAAATATCATAACTAATCTTTCAATGTATGGAATATGACAGAAAATGCCTAGAAATTGAATAAATTTATGTAAACGCACATGTGCATGGCATTAGGGGCTTGCACGGTCGTAGGCAGACCAGCGGAGCGGGGCAAACGAACAGTGAATTTAGGCGGTCAACATGAATTGAAATATTTCTGGATTTTAATAACGACACTAGATCTAGGGTTGGATTTTACAACAGAAGCCCTTTTTTATAGCTATGTTAACAATATTCATCAAGTAGTTTGGCCATGTTTTCGCCAACTTTCCCAATACAGAATTTGAATTCAAAGTAGATCTACCTCAATCTAAAACAAAAGGCTCATCATCCAGCGGGTTTTCCCAATCTCAGAGGCCTCTGCCCGGTTGTGCTGCTATATATTGCTCCAGCTCCTCCTCCAGGTACACCAGCTCATTATGCTGAATCAGCTGCATTTCTACCATCTTTACTAGAGTGAAGATAAAATGAAACAAATGTTTAAACAATGTTTTTAAAATAAAGAAATGTTAATTGTACTAGTGATTTTATGGGTGATCCTGGCTCTGGAGACTAAGCCAGTTAATTAAGACAATTAGAACCAGATCTAAATTTAATAAAAGCTTTGCTTGTCATGACTCATAAACAGAAATAACCGTCTGATATGGGTCATTTCTTTAATAAAAATAATAAAACTGACATTTGTTGACATTCTAATAATCGGAGGTCTAGTGGAGCCAGACGTAGTCTCAGTGAACAACCGGCAATATAGAGAGACTGAAGCTTTTGGTCTATGCTTGTCAGTGTGATTCATTTTGGGGAACATTGGCATTGCTGATGCCACTTCAAAGTTCAATTTCTATTTATTTAGGTACCACTACCAGTGTCCAAGTCAAGTGATGGACATCATTGCCAGGCCTAGGCTAGAGCCTGGTATTATTATCATTATCATGAATAGGTCTAGGCCTAGTCTAATTGGCATGTGTCATGGCATTGCTGACAACAAGACAAAATTAAACATGACAGTCATACTCAGATATCTACTGTAGGCCCGGCCCGGCTAGGCCCAACTCCAGCCCAGGGTCAGAGGCTGCGAGCTCCGCCGCCGCCTTGGGCGTTGGACTCGAGCTCCCTCAGACTCAGTCCCTGAACTCTGGAATTGAGAGGCCGTCGGATATGAAAACATCGAACATTTCATGGAAAATGGAAAGTTATAAAGCATATCAAATAGTGAAATGTCAGTAACGTGAAGAGTATGAATTCGACTACATGTACAGGTTTTATACTTACGATTTTAAGGAAAGGATCGAGAGATTGAGAGATTTCAATTGCACTAAAATCGGGCTGTCCAGATACTATCGCAGATTGTTTTGGCGGTGAATTATTTGGATAAAATCAATCGAGCATAAATTATCCCCACCCAGTGCTGCATCCTGATTGGTTGATAGCTCTCAAACCTGGTTTGAGAAATTACAAACCTCCTATCTGAGCAGTCTGTAAATTTTGGGTCTGATGACGTACATAAACCCGGTCTGAGGACAAACCTTGCTTTGTGAAATGTAATTTCAGACCAAGGTCTGAACTCAAACCTGAAACGCGTCATATGACGTACATAAACCTTGGTCTGAGGACAAACCGGCTTTGTGAAATGCATTTCAGACCAAGGTCTGAACTCAAACCTGAAACGCGTCATATGACGCACATAAACCTTGGTCTGAGCTCAAACCTTGCTTTGTGAATTCGGGCCAATGCCTCTATCTTGAGCAATCACACAGTGGCTCCAGTAATTTCTAATATGAATGGGGTTTAAATAGCCACTATTAGCACTACAGAGAAAGGATAATGTGGCCTTTTGTGATGTGCTTTGTTGTCATGGTCAGCAACCCTACTGCCCATCTGGCAACCACTGACTCAACAGCTAGAGGCTGACTGCAGATGTGGAGGGATGTAGTATGTAGGCCTTCAAGCATTAAAGGTACTACTTTAAACTTCAATTTTCAGGACAAAAAAATCATGCCGAAGGTATTACATTGACGACTGGAGGATAACCAAGAAATAAAGATGCAGGTTGAACATTTATATCTATATCTATTCATTTGTTATCCCTGCAGTTGTGGCATGTTTTCTTCAAAGAGCATTTTGAAAATATACTGATCAACCCATAGAACAAAAGTCCTCTTAAAAGAGGACACTACCAGGCACCCATTGCATAAAACTTACTATCAATATTAACTACCATGCCAACATCACTTAACAGCCAATCTGATCATGGTTTCCATGGAAGTTACCATCAATGCTAATTAGTTCTAAGCAATGGAACTCAGGTTAGGAGAATTACAATTTTCAAAATTTCTAGAAATTCATGTTTTTTAAAGATCAATTAAACTATTCATTCATAAACATAATAATATCTTTACAATAAGCTTATAGGACCAACCATGTCATGAGGCTACATCAACTACAGAATCATGTCGAGCCGCAAATACCAATAAAGTTTACCAGGATGCAGTATTCTAGGCATCCTTTAATGAAGATTGCGTGCGTCTTGTGAGGACAAACCGGGAGAAAATAGAGTCAAGTCTCTACCGGAGCAGGATGCACATCTGGTTCTCTTCCTTCCCCTCCCTCTTTAAATGAAATGAAAAGAGCTATCAAGACCAATCGAGACCTGCAAGCTTTTTTTAAACCCACATAAATAAACCCAACTCCTTATCCTCTTTGTTTGATTCAAGCAGTTTTGATTCCCTATACCTGAGCATTAATTATACTCAATGTCATCGTTGAGTAATACATTTGTCTTTGTTGTGGATGCTTCGTTGAATCAAACAAACAAAAATCAATTGCAATTGTCTTTTACACCACTACTTCAAAACCACAACAAATAACCACATGATGATTGTACCGAGCCTTGTTATAAGCTGTGTCATTCAGATATTGATCCACCCATTTTACAGACCAGTCATATTTAGATATTTTTCTGCCATCATCCTTGTACGTCTAAATTTGCCAAATTTTACATGATGTACCCAAATTGGAACAAACGTAAGGATGCTCAAATTGCATGGACGGCAGGCATTTTCTGCTGCTCTACGCCTGACATAATTGGTGACCGACGTCCAGCACCGGCACTGTGGCTGCACCAGTGCTCACAATAGTACCTCTCACCTAAAATACCACAGACTACCACCCCCCCCCTCCTCCCCTCCCCATTACCAGGAAAAAAATGATGGGAAGATTACCCTGCCTGATTGCATGCACCTCTGAAACCTATGTCTCTCTAGGCAAGACATGCGCATGCATCCTATTTTTTCGGCAGCAACTAAAACAAAACAATGGAGGTTTCACATTAGCCCTGGCACAAAAAGCGTGCAGGATACAAGCTTTGGCTGCCTTCCCCCTGGCAAATGGCATGTGTTGCTTTTCACCGAAACTATTGATTACTTGACAACTTCTCTCGCACTCTATCTCTATTTCACTCTTCCTTCTCTCTCTCTCTCTCTCTGCTTTTTACTCTAACCTTTTCATGTGCAGAGTCTCTCCCTCTCTCTCTCTCTCCCTCTCACTCTCACTCTCTCTCTCTCTCCCTCTCTCTCGCTCTCTCTCATGTCAGTATTTTGATATTGATTTGGCTGGGGACACCTACAAGTTCAAGTTCACGATGAGAGTAGTGGAAGGTTACAGTGCATGTCATCTGGCCTGTCTGTCATGTTGATTGTTGACACGATACTTAACGATCTCTATTCAGTAGTTACTTTTTGTTTCACTTTGCAATTAATGTCAAATATTTTCCCTGTTCAAAATCTTTAATTTACATGATGTACATATGTGCTTCATTTCATGATACTCACAAAGAGGAAATGAGTCTTCTCTTGGTAGACTAGACTCACCAAGTCTTTATTTTGACTGAATGCAGCTGAAAACTGCATGAGCAATACAGAAAGCAAAGCACATATCTTCAACTCCACTTTATTCGCCTTGAGAGATATTCCAATGACCCTATAGTAATTTAGTATCTCACCCTACTATCTCACATTATCCAGTATAAGGGAAGTATTGCTCATCTTATTGCAATCACAAGGTTAACAAGACTGGAAAACATGTTACAAGGTGGCTCGCTAGCTAAAGTGGGCACATGATTAATTCCTGGATCAAACCATGGACAACATGGCTTGGGCAACTCCTGGGATGCCCTGGGATTTGAGATGTAATCAATCTCCATAGACACCAAAGGCAATAAAGCCGCTTTATGGGTTCACAACATAACTCATAAGCTGCATTTACACTGAAATCAAAAATCGTTGATTGTCATATAGCAGTGTTATGTCAGAAGTTTCTATGTAAAATAGCAGCAAACACAATGAAAAACAAATTGAAAAAATCTACCTTTTTGAAACGCCAGCAGAAATTTCACTGACTTTTACAGTGTAAACGCACGCTCTCGAAACATTGTTGAAAAATTGTAGTTTTGGGTCACCTGACTATCCTTGTCTCCATGCAATCGCATGCAAATTGCAAAGCAGCAACAAGCCGCGCAGAGCATTATTCACAAACAGGTTTTTGTGGGTTTTACTGGGACTTTACTGTCAGTCCCCCAAAATGGATGATTTTGGGCTTTGTAAATGGGTCTTATGCTTCTCCCCCTTTTATCAACTCAGCATGCATGATAAAACTATTTTGGCAGTCTCAAAATAAGACAAGGGATATGACCTTTCGATTTTAAATATTTCAAATCAACAAACTTGAAAATGAGTAACATAATAGTGTATGGGTATAATGTTAAACAATTACAAAATAATGCTTTCTATAATCATTGGAGCTAATGGAGGTAAAAAACTATCAAAATGATATTGAAACTTGAAATTGAATGTCGAAAGTGAGAGTCTTTGTCTTTACCTAACTACAAGCACAAGGCACTACAACCAACACTATTCTTGCTTTCATGGCGGAAATATGATAAATCTGATGTAAACTTTAATACTCTTCAAATTTAAGTAGTCCAGTTTTATGAACTTTTTTACATGTAAAACTCTAGTCTTTGTTAGGATTTCCAACCAGGCACCGCATGCCTACAAAGTCCAGAGTTTCAGGATTTGTTATTCTTCTGCCTAGAAAACTGCTCAAATATCTCAGTTTTGTAAGTTGCATGTACTGGGTGCTGCATCCCCTCAACTCTGCATGGAACGCCACCACCAACATGTAAACCATTCCATATTTGGTCATAGAGTGAGCGTGGACGAGTCTACAGGCATCAAACTTGGCCAAAGTTTCAACCTCCTTTCCCTCGTTCTCTCCCAAGTCTCTCTCTCTCTCTGCTCACTCTCTGCTTACTCTAGCTCAATCTCCATTCCACTTTCACTCATGCTCTCTACCTCCATCATCTTCTCCCATTTGTTAACTTCACAAGCGGCCATTGGAGCCAATTTTTTTTTCTTCCACGGTCTATAGCTGGTTGTCTTTGCCTGTGGGACACATGTCCGTAGATGTGGTTTGCCTGCAATGCATACACGTAGTTGTCAAGACTATTCAGTAGCAACTGTTACACTTTCCCTTGCTGAAGTTTGTGAGGAGTTAATTGTTAGGAATCAGTAAACAGATGATTAGGTCTACCTAAATGAAATCATTGTAAACATTTAGCAGCCATCTATCTAGTAGTAAGGAAAACAGCCTTCAATATGATCACTTACATGTACATGTGAATATTGAATAATACCAACAGGTTTATTGTTGCATCTTGAATTTCTAAATTGAAAGTCTGCCCAACTACTTTTGAAATGTGCGTTTCTTAGAAGCGGAATAGATGACTTTGGTTCTAAAGCAGGTTGTTTAAAGGGGTCTAAAATAAATTTTGACAAAACGTCTTAATAGAGTAGAAAATGTGTTCTTTGAGGACATATAAAATAAATAACCAGAGGACTTGGGGAAGACTAGGACTTGATTGACTCATGGCAGCCAGGGCTGGCAGGCTGTGGGCAGGCACAAGGGCATGGGGCTGGTGGTGGTGGTAGAGTAATTGGGCGTCTGCATCACTGGTAGCACTGCAGGGGTAGGAGCCCAGTGGAAACTGGAGGCTTAATTGGGACAGCCTTGGCCACGCTGAAACCTGATTACAAATCCACAAGTGTAAATTCGCTGGCAATTGTTGACATGTTATTGCCACGAATTGACGAAACTATGACTGATTTTTGTTCTTCTTCTATGCTTAATGAGGACGATTGTGTTGCTGTTGCACAGAGCTCATTAATAGTGACTCAATATTATAGGGTTGATTTGATGTGTCCATTTTGTGCATTACATGTATATACTAAGTTGATTATTAATTTGTAACTGAACCATCTGAGCAAATTTCAATGAAGATACTTAATTTTATTTGTGTGTGTGCACTATAACTAAAGAAGAGAAAAGTTCTCTCAGGAATTCTCAGTAAATGCAGGAGAGTTGAATCCATTAGTAATCTTTTGGGAGGACAAAAGCCATGCAGGTGAAATTGATGATCGGTGGTCTACTCTACATGTACAACTCTCAGTAACTTTACATTTCTTAATTTCTGACTGGAAACACATCGGCACCTCGTCAGCTTACAAATTGAATATTTCTCTGTCTCTATTATTCATCAAAATTTCTTTAAAGTCAGCAAAGCAAAAGCATATTTATTTGTTATTTGTAACCGGCAAATCAAAGGCAGGAGTATCGCACAAATGTATTGGTCTGAGGCCAACTTTTCCATTGGCTTCAGGTAGGTAATTCTTTTGAGGCAGAAGTAAGAGTTGCAAACTTGAACTTGACTACAATCCACATTGGCAACACAAATTCAACGGGTTCCCGGGCGCGATGAATGGGGTGAAAAATGAGAACCAAATATCATATTAAACACAAACAAAGGACAGAAAATAATGGTTGTCACACTGAATAAGTAAATTTATTTCCCAACGCTATTGGGCCTTTTCAGGCAGAACCAAAGCCCTTTCTTATTGGGAGATGGGGTGTGAAAAGTTCGTCGGAGCCGCTCATTTTCCCACACTCCGCTATGGGTGGATATAATGGGGCTCACATCGGAGACACATGAAGCCCTACAATCGGGGGATGAAAAAAACATGAGGTATGAGGTATTTGAGCTGAATAAGTCATACCTTATCTGATGACCAGAGTTCAGACACTTTTTGATATATGTAGCAAAGTATTTTCTGACTTGTGGATCCGATTCAGCCAGGAAACAAAAAGATATCTCATCAGGAAAACGTAATGGCGCTTATCTGCTTCTCTCCCAGTTATCTGCCAAGATCTCCAAAAGACTGATATGGGAACTGCACATGATCTTTCTACATGTAGATCATTATCACGAAACGAAAAGGACGGAAAACTATCTTCTACATATGACTAACCAAGGGTTACAAATTGAATGATTGTAGTCAAGACAATATGGTGATTACCTTTTGATAAACATTATTTCAGTAATTACTACTCAGTATCTGATACCGATGCGAAAAGAATACTACTGAACATGTACAAGTAGATTCATTCCCAATTTCTCAGGGATTGATATTCTAATCAACTCTACTAGAGTTCTAGGAACCGGTCATCAATCCACACGCTTTTTATCTCCAGACTGTTACAATAAGATTCTCATCAGCAGTGTACATGCGTATCTCATCATAACACAAATAATAATCTATAATACCAGTTTACAACTGCCATTGTATAGTGAACTTAACGCGTCGCCCTAGAATTTCATATCCATCATCCCTGTACACTCTCTAACATCGTTAAGTCAGATCTTTTTCCATCTGGGGCTGGCATCCTATCCTCACCCCCCATGTGACTGGGGTCCATAAGACTGACCTGCTTTTAATAGCGTTAAAGTGGGGGGGGGGGCAGAATGATCCCCCGCTTCCCGCCAAAATCCCCAACCCACTCCTGGACGAGTGGAGTTGGAGTGTTTATGCAGGGACGCAGCATTGGTGGGCGTTTTGAACCCTGATGACAGACCTGAAACCCACAGGTCCTTCTGATGGGGAAGTAGGATTAAAGAGGAGGTTGATTACGGGTCAGGCAGTTTCAATGTGAACAGAGCTTATTGGGGGACAGAGCGATGACAATGTGTATTTTTAGGTTTTTGAATCCACAAAATAATAACATTAATGCACTTTGCGGCAAATAACATACAAGGAAAAGCACTGAACGGACACAGATATGGAGACATGTGGCATCAAATATGGTCCAAATTTTTAAAACTATTTCTTGTAACGTACGTTAGGAAAAATGCTGGCATTTCAATGGCAATCTTTTTTATGTATGTCATATATCTACTGTGAAATCCTTCCACGTTAGAAATTAGTTTAGAAAGCTCCAAAATTATTTGCCCATTTTTATCAGAACTCAATCGTCTCTTTTAACTGTTCCTTTCTTTAACCCTCCAACACACCTTAGTAAGGTAATGATTGATCTCTGACGCTAATAGTTTCTGCACAGTGCACACCTATCCGTAATTGCTTTGTTCTTGCCAACTTGTTGCTACTCCTACGTTTAAGGTGTTTCTTGATGACATACACTGTAATTTTACACCGCTGTTGTAGTTTTATTGTACAATTTCTAGCATACTTTTTGTGTGTCAAGGCAAAAATTCCTCCTGATTCCCCCAATACATAAGCATTTTAATGATGAAGCCAGATATTTGTGTATTTTCTGGAAACGAGGATGTTGAAAAGCTAGATGTACAGGACCGTGAGGTTTGGCTATAATTAACTTTAGTCGTTACCAAGTAAACGATAGCAGAAGTTACCACCATGCCACTCTGGTTAAGGACCTACACAAGTCCGATAAAGAGCGAGGTCTTACACAACTTCAGAACGTTGAAAACTTTTCCCACAGCCAATAGAGGTGGTGACAGAATGGTGCATTTGTGAATCTAAATCAAAAGTATTATTCCTGATGTCTTCTGATAGGCTAGGTGAATTTGATTACTGCAATGAAATGCATGGCATTGGTCTTCTTAAACTGTTCAATGCCACAACCCCCCCCCCCTTTAAACTTGTTCCACGATCATCAAACTCTCAATCCTCCATAAATGGATCCTTCTTTTGGAATCTCAACATCTTTCTCATGAGATAGGAGGTTGTATTTTGTTCGTGTTATGCAGGTTTCCATTTCATTATTGAGAGGACTCTACAGATATTGCCAAGAAGGTCAGAATGAAAGCAATGTTGTGCATGCTTGTTACATTTGGAAAGTGAATACTTTTCATTTTGCCATCTCTAGAATGATAAAAAAAAATATCTTTAGTTTCAGCACTTTGCACATGGCATGTCTGCATGTAAATGATACTGGTGAGATACGGCTTCAGAATTATATTGAATTTCAGTCTTTCGAAAATGTGGAATGCATCATTACAATATTTTGTAAAATCATCAAATACTAAACAACATTCATCAAATTTCACTACATGTAGATCAACTGTTTGACTTTTTGCCAAAATATGTTGAAAAAACTTGTTCAAAATTATCTACCAAGAGTCTAAAACCCAAAAGGGCATTAAATTATCCTTTTTAAGGAGTTGGTACCCTTCTTGCTCTTAATAACAGATGAAACGTTACCTTTTAACACATCACATAAAAGCACTGAATAACAGTATTGTATAGCTGTGTTGCCACCATTTTTTTATCAAAAGATTCCTTTCTGCAAATTCTGTGATGATCACATGACTATAGATGAATTGCACTTATTTTCCAAGGGGAATTGAATTACTATAAAATTATACTTTAGAAAGCCATAAAATGAATTATAAGCTGACAGAATTACATTAACTACATGTGTGTGGTAATATGAAAACCTACATGTACAACTGCCAATCATGGATGGAATTATCTTTCAAACTCACAGCTTACAATAATGTTTGCAAACAGGAGCTCATCTATACATACAAATATTATGAAGTTGTAGTAAAGATCAAACAGTTCTCAAAACATATTTGGTTTAGGGTATCTTATGATATTGAAAAAATAAAGCATTAGACAGCTACACAATGTACTACACATGAATGTTTTTTGTTTTGTAAATGAAACCACGGATCCTTAATTCAGATAAGTGATAAGTAAATTGTTATGAGAGACACATCGTCTCATGTTAAATAAAATGTGCATCTTAGTCTTAGATTCTAGAATGCATAATATTGCAGTGGAAATAAGATATCATGGGGGAAAAAATATGTAATGTATTCATTTTTGTTTTACCATTTTTTTGTTGGAGTTTTCCAGAGCCACATGTAAATGTACAATTGCTCAAAGCTTCCATGCATTATTATTTTTCTTGTAATAAGTTGATTTGTATGAAAGCAGAAAAATAAAAGAAACGGAATGGCAACAGTTTGAAATAAATCGGGCCAAATAGTAAGGAAGTTATGAATGTTTGAAATATGAGATCACTAAGTCTATGCTTCAGCCAATTTGGCTGAAGTGCCTACATGTACATGTATGCACATAGTGATTCCAACTTTCAAAAATTCATAACTTTTTAATAATTTAGTCAGATTTAAATAAAATTTCCATCAGTTTACTTCTCCTAGTTTCTGCTTTTTTTTAAGAGTAGTTGTCTATTTGGGTTAGATTTCTCTTTAAATCTTTGCTGACATTGGAGTCTGGACTTTGTTGGAATTAATGCATGCTACAAGTAAAACAGAGTTGCCATTGACATGATGCAGGTAGATTAATTCTAGCCCAAAATGGGCCAAAAATGAAAGTTGAATATCGACAGGAAAGGATGGGAAGGTGGCAGAGACACACTTAGGATACAGGCACTTTAATTAGCTATTATTACAACAGGCATGTGGATTGGTTAAACTAACAGAGAGCCCTAACCATCGCATGTAAAGTAACAGGAAAGGCATCACAAAACAGGTACCTGTAATGGAGCAATCAATCACGGAATATGACAAAGAGACAATTAAGTCACATGTAAGCGTTGCCAAATTAAAAGAAGAACATTAAAAATACCACAGATGATACCGTTTGATACCATTTGATGAAAGCAAGCAAAAAGTGTGTTCACTCTATGTTAGGATCATTTAAAGCCCCACTGTCCTACTTGTAGCTACCTGCTCCCTCTTAGAAAACTTCCCCAATCGGTGCCTGTTGGTCCCCCATGATCCTCTTTTTCTTATGTTAGTTGAGAGCTGAGTTAATGAGATAGCCACCTGTCAGTGACGTCGCTGTGTGGTCTAATCCCTTCTGGCCCAGGAGTGTTGACGGTGTTTAACACCTTTCTTGTTCTCAGGGGATGATATCATCTGCTGGGAGCCAGAAAGGCATTACATATGTTCGTTTACACAGAGTAAATGCCCTACTGGCTCTCAACACATGATATTTTGTATTTTATAATTTCTTAATGGCCAATGTAAGGCCCCCCCCCCCCCAAAAAAAAAAAAAAACATGTTTAGCGTCCTGCTTTTTTAAAAAATAGGAAGGAGGAGGCCCTTTTTTTCTTCTTTTTTTTCTTTCAAGATGGCCGCCGACATAAAAAAAATCAGAAATAGACAAAAGTAGGAGGAGGGCGGAGACGCTAAACATGTATATTTGTTTAAATGGTGTAATGAACTAATGACCTTTATACATGATTGTAGCTTGGTTTGCTTGTGGGACAGGGACATTTTTTGTTAAAGTCAGAAAGGCGTTTACTTTGTGTTGAATGATGTGTAGCAATGCCCTTGTGGCTCTCAGTGAAAGATACGGATACGGTATGCCTGAATTCAGTATGAAGTTTGCTTGGTGATGATGCAATCAGAAGTCGATTACTCATCCTACTTTACTATAAATAACCACTGTCAGTATTTGTCTAGAGTGCTACTTGTAAATATATCACACTCATGATCAAATGTGGTCACTGTTCTTCAAAATGTACATGCGATACTAAGAACTACAACTGTATGTGCAATTCCTGTGGTTTTCTCGCAAGTCATAAGGCACCAATGCAAATGAAATCTTGAAGTCCCTTAAATATTTCTGAGCAACACCCGGCCTACACCAGCTAACTGAAGTCAAATATCCCTATAAAAAATTGCCTTCAATTACGAATATACATGTAATATGGGTGTTTTACGTGCACTTTGTGGCAGTTGATTCAGTCGGGCCATAATGACAGGAAATTCTTTGAGAGGAAGAGAGAGACACTTCCGGGGTATTTCTTTTTTCTTGTTTTCTTTCTCTACCTCCCTCTCTCTTGTATTCCCTCCCTCTCCCTCTCTCTCTCTTCTATATTACCGAGTCTCCTTGTTCCTATATCTCTACCGGTACTCACTTGTCTGTCTCTCTCTCCCTATTTCTAATTTTCTATCAAGCTCTCTCTCTCTCTGATCCCGTCTCCTCATTGCTTAATGAACTTCAATTGTTTGTTCTCTCTAAACATAATGCAGGAAAGTGTGGTAGACATTTATGTAAACTGTAATGTGACCTTTTAAGTGCATATGATCATATTCCCAAACTAACAAGAATGAACTTTAGAAAATGCAACGAAAATGTGGGTTATCTTTCGGAACAGACCACAAATTATAGAGCCATTAAAAAAAATCCCCACGTACAGTATGATACACAAATTTGTACATGTATCTAGTAGACTATCTAGTGTATCGTCAGGAAGTTGAAACAAATTGGGCTGCAGACCTAGAACACTTGTATAAAAAAAATGTACAGTCCCATACAGCCTTATCTGCGTTATAGAATTCCGAAACAGACTACTAGTACTCGCTAATAAAATATTCCAAGCAATGAAATATTTCTTTGAATAAATGCATTCTGTTTCCCCAGAGGTATGCAATGTTTATTTTATCAGCCAAACTCCCATGACAGTTCACAAGCAGTTGGTTTTCAGCCTGATTGATCGGCAGCGATGGATGCTAAACCATGGAGAAGATGTCCAGCAAGTACATGTAGTAGTAATACTGCCTTGATCAAAACTGGTCAAAACTTTACTGACCAATAACGGCTCGTTTTGATACTTTTTATTTCATATTGAAATTACTTTTATTTTGTTTTTATCTCTAAAAGGGCCTCTATATCCACCCCTACTAGCTCATCCAAAACACCTTCATAATGGAAACCCAAGCAAACTACTTAGAAAACTCCACCCTAAAAGTTTATAGGCGGTATGGTAATAAATTCAGTACATTACTGACAATGTCTTTACATTTTAAGTTTACATCTCTGGCATTTAACACAATATCTCATTTCCTAGATATATCTCAAATAATTAGATGGCAGAAGAAAACTCTCACAACAAATTTCTGATTCCTGTCTGGAACACAGCATTTATCAAACTCAAATTGCAGTTCTGATTTAAAGTCCACTAAAAAATCTGAAAATGTTATCCCCCTCTCTTGTCTCAGATGCCCAATGATTGACAGATCCCCAAAGAAGAGACCTTTAACCAAAAAAAAGGAGTTGTGAGTGACAAAGCGTTGGGACAATAGTTGACAGGCACGTACAACAAGATGGACAGGGGCGAATTATTGTGAAAGGTAAGAACAAGAAAGGGAGAGAAAGAGAGAAGAAAAAGGAGAGGAAGAGATTAGCAGGACAAGAAAATGACTCAAATAATACTCTCAGCAAAATGATAACCTTTACAGAACCTTCATGGATTTTTTATATGTCTGAGGAGTCAAAATGGAGAAAAGCAACCTCTCTAGACTAATGTAGGAAAATGTACAAAAGGTTATCATTTTGTGTCTCCACAAAGTTTCTGATTTATGTAGATCTAGACATTTTCAAAAAAGACATTTTTCAAAAAAGGCATGAATTTATCTTAAAATGTCTTAAACACTTCCAAGATTGATCATTTATCACATTAGAATGTACTTCAACCAACATAGCACCTGAATAGAATAGGCAATCATCTATTTCTACAGAACATGAAGAACTGTCTAGAGTTGTAGTGGTCGAGTGGATATGTCACCAGACTGTGGATCACAAGGTCTGTGGTTTGAGTCCCGCCATGGCACTAACATCCTTTGGCAAGACGTTAATCTACAATTGCCACACTCGACCCAGGTGGGGTGAATGGGTACCTGGCAGGAATTATTTCCTTGAAATGCTAGAGCACATAATGGCAGCCATGCTAAAGCCAGGGTAATAATTTCCAAAGCTCTTTGGAAGCGCAGAGACGATTTAATGTGATATGCGCTATATACAAGAACCCATTAATACTATTACTATTATTATTATTATAATTCGAAAGAGTTTATCTCTGATCTCCAGGTATAATTAATTTTTACTCGGTCAAAATTCTACTGAATACAAAATGTCACCTTCCACGTATGGCCTGCAAAACCTTTTATCGATTATGAGATACTGACGGACTTCTGTCACAGAAAGGATATAGTTTTGCAATTTCAATGTGTACTTGACCATGTGCCACAGTTGACACACCGAGGAATGTTGAATTTAAGATCTTTCAAAGAAAATTATATTTTTTATCAGCTACAAAGGGGTCTCCCTCTACCATCCTGGTTCAAGATTAAAGATTGAAATGGAATTTCCCCACAGGTGGCATTTGTTTCAATTTCTATTCTAGGATACCAATATGAAGTATCGCAGCTGAAAGATAAAAATACTCCCTGGAGCTGTTAACTGACAATGTAACATGAAAGATAAATTGAGTATGTGGACTTGCTAAGTGTTGTTAGGACATCTTTAAAAGGCAGGGTATTCTACTGACTCTAATTCAGATTTATGTACTGCCATCTGCTGCTCACAATGTCCAGATGTGTCTACAGCAATGCCCCACAATGCATCTCCAACCAACTGCATGACGTGCACATGATGATATTTGGGTACAGGAACTGGAAATCGCCCCATGTACGCCTCCACCGAAAGATGGTGCGATTGAAAATAATTAACAGCAGTGGTAGCAATGTCGGTAAAAAAACCTCCTTGTATGAAGAACATTTCAAAATCCAGGACAATAAAAACCACATATTGAAGACTACATGTTTGTAAGTAAATACTACATGAATACAGGAACCGACACAAGGAAGTGTCTTATGAAAAATGTTCAAGACATTAAATATGACTTTCCCACTGAAGACTGTGAAATTCAATTATTCAAGTGGTAAAATAGTCAGTATTCCCTCTTAAAACTGGTAACACTTGCATTTTGATTGTCAGGCTCAAAAAAGAAAGTTTAAGGCATTGCCAATTTGAAGATTTTCAATTTATTTATAATTTCTTCTTTAAATCCTGGTATTTGACATCAGGGAATAAAAGAATGTCACCCTCCAGCCCCCCCCCCCCCAAAAAAAATTATTGAGTCAATGTGGACGATATTCCTGACTTTATTGTACATTGTATCACCACGAGACAGGCACATAAAGGTGAGGTGTAAAACTTCAAAGTGAGAGAGGTCAAAGGTTACTTACTGGCATGTCACCTCTCCATCTTCCGTGTCTGGAAGAGTACAGATCCCGCCATTGCATGGGTTGGGACTACACGTACTGGTACCTGAGTGGGGTGAAAGAAAGGATGTAATAATGAAGTATAACCTTGATAACTGGATAACTAATGGTTCATACTACATGCATTGTGATTGAAGCGTTATGCTTGATCCCACCGCTGCCACCATAGGCCTGTCTTCACTATCTCGAGATTGCCAAATATCCAGCTATTTGAACTATCCCGATCGCAAACTATCCAGCTTATTTGCGTCTTCATCAGACCGATAGTAGCAATTAGAAGGATATTTGGTCATGATTGTCATCCCAAGATATCTTGGGATAGTTGCAAAATATCCTACTATTTGGCAAAATATCCAGCTATTTGTCCCGTGCGTCTTCACTAGACTGAAGATTCGCAATACACGCTAACGCTGAGCAAAATATCTCCAGGTAATTTCTCAAGGTCGAGTTTCAAGGTCGAATCTCGAGATAGTGAAGACGCGATTTGTTACTTCCGGATTACTTCCCAAATAGCGGGCTATTTGGCAATCTCGAGATGATGAAGACGCGCCTAGTGAGAGCAAACCATTTAACAATATCTGATTTAAAAATCCTATTTATTACTTAACAGTCAGCTAGAAAATTAAATTAGAAATATATCTTTACAACTAAATACTTTTCATTTTACACTCACTGACAAGAATTATGGTTCGTCGAATGCACTTCATGAAATGCTGGTATGACACAGCTTGAAATGGAGGGACAGTCGTTGTAAATATATTTCAAGAGAGAATTTGGATTACACGGTTATTAAGAAGTTTTAAGAACAAAAGACAAAGCAACATTAATGCACACTTGAGTAAAGAAAATCGTGCTTTGTATTGTGCTTCAAGTGATCTCTATTCAAATGTGCTTGAAAAAGACTAAAATCAGTCAACTACTTCCAAAAGTGACTGAGATGAAACATGATCTATAGTAATACTTCCTTCTTCCTACATGTAGTTCATTTTCAGCAAAGAATAACTTCAACATTAAATACAAGAACGATAACATAGAAAGGGACAAAGAATGTATACATAGTCTGTATAGAGATCAAAATTCATACCAGTTTTCTTGATCAGATTTCAAGGGAAATTATTCTCCACTGCTCGATGTACATGTACATTATAAAATAATGTTAGATCTACAGCTGGACAAAGTTCTGTTCCAGCACAGTTTCGTTTGGTAGTACCCTGTTGCGCTATGCCCCCTTAAAATAACCAAAGAGACCTCGGTGGCTCCCCACACAGCAGGGGGGAGGTCCACACAAAAGGTACTCTAGGTCAAAAGACCGTCAATACCAGAGTTCTCAGTCAACTCAGTTGCTCAAATTATTTCCAAAGTTAAAAAAAAGTTATAACGGTAGAAACGAAAAAAGTCCATCCCTTTGACTTAGATAATACAGCCTTACAATAACATGTAAATGTATAGCATGTATGTATAGAAGTGTGACTGACTTATGAAACTCAGTTTTGATTAAAAGAAGATCGACTAGCACAGCTGGAAAACCTTTCCTGCTAACACGCATCCCCTAGAGTGGGGACCTGCACAAAGATTGGCAATCTTCCCCTAATCACCGCAGGTGGAATTGAAAACCAATCATATTCCTTTGTGGGAAAAATTACTGTAAAGTTATGATATTATTTCTCTTGGCAAAACACTTCAAAATTTATAAAAATATACATGTTACAACCATAAGTGATGATTAAAGTTTATCATACTATAAAAATGTGAACAAAGACAAACTCTTGGATATATTTGAGCTATTTCCTTCCGTGGGAGTTTTCCGTTGTTAAACAGGATGCTCAAGAAGGAAAACAACGAATGTCCAAAACTAGAAATACTTGGTTAGAACAAATATCACCACATCAGAACCTGAGAGTCCAAGGAATCGTTTTAAAAACCTAAATTTATTCTACTTTATAAAGAAAACAACATGTGTTTCCTCAAGCAATGTGTCTCATAAACTTACATGTACATGTTCATGTTCAAGTATCTTTTGTATTCAAATAAATTGAACTAAAATAAATGCCACTCAAATAAATGCTGACGGAATTATTATAGAAGTAAGAAAGTTCTCTACAGAACTACAAGTAATTGATAACAATATAAAGTGAGAAAAGACCAATACATTTCTTCAACACACACAAAGTTTGCGTTCTTAGCACATATTCTTCACTTGTCATCTTCAGATTTCTTCTTGCCCTTTTGATCAATCCAAATACAAATAGTTTTTAAGGTCAACTAAACAATTAGTTGTTTCCCACCTTGCTCTTTCTATTTCAAATAGAACAACAGTGAGCCACTCCGCAGGACGACGTCAGGTTGGCGGCAAGAGACACAGGTCACGTTCCGCAAAGTTTGTTCAAAAAACTTTTCAGACCTTTCTAGCTGAGTTTTGAGGTGAGACTTGACCTTGCTCAGTTGCTCACATTATGATTTAAAACTACCTTGAGTTGTGCATGAAATCCTAGAGTAGAACCTGTGCATAAAGACCACTCATAAATGTAGCTGACAGGAAAAGCAGTTGCACAGGTGGACTTACTCTGCAAGTACAGGTTCCTGTAATGTAAATGTACATGTATGTTTTTAATAAGAAAAGGGATTCTTTAGCAGCGATATCTTTCTAGAAAATTAGTCGCTATAGCTACAGTAGTTTAAGTTGACTGTTAATTTTAAACTTGACATGTGTTGTTCAATCTTCTATTTGTATGTTTCGCACTCATAATTCCTGACAATTAATGGAACATTAATGGAATAATTTATAATTTCAACTGATTGAGGGACATGAACTACACCACAAAGCTACTGGAGAGTGAGAGAGTGGAGAACCAAGACTACTCTCTCTCCAAACTTTTGTTGTTGACAATATGCCACGTACAGACCAAATGAAAGAGAACAGTGAAAAAACACATTGGTTGGTATTATATTATTCTGCCCCTTTACTTCTTCACAGAGGTTTGGTGAGTATGGCATGAGCCTCGTTACGTGAAGAATGCAAACCTGACACCCTTGAGCACGTTAACAATGGGCTTGTACTTGAAACCCTTTCATGAAGAGCTGAAGATGGACAAAAGAGAGACGGAAGCTGAGAGAGAGAGAGAGAGAGAGAGAGAGAGAGAGAGAGAAGAGAGAGAGAGAGAGAGAGAGGAGAGAGAGAGTGAGAGAGAGAGAGAGAGAGAGAAAGGGGAGAGAGAAGAGAGAGAGGAGAGAGAGAGAGAGAGAGAAAGAAGAGAGAGAGAAAGAAGAGAGAGGAGAGAGAGAGAGAGAGAGAGGGGGAGGAGAGAGAAGAGAGAGAGAGAGAAGAAAGAGAGAGAGAGAGAGAGAGAGAGAGAGGGAGAGAGAGAAAGAGAAAGACAAGGAGAAAGAGAAATAAAAATAGATGTTAAGAGGACAATGGAACAAGTTGGAAGGCAAATAACAAGTTTAAGAGATGGCCTATATTCAAACTTGACAAGTTGTCTTCATATTCTCCACCTTCATTGCATGCCTAGTACATGTACATATGTACATACAGTTGTAATTGTCTTCAAAAATTCAAATCCGATTAAGATCTTTGAGGGATTTTGTACTTAAATGACAGTATATGGGCCAACTTCTAGATGGACACATACAATGTACAACTGTACATGTATATTTCAGTCTCTTGTTGATGTTTGAATGTTATTTTTAAAATCCTATCCTCCTAATGTATATATAGTATACCACATCGTTTTGTAAAAAAAGAGGGAAGTTTCAGGGTAGTTGATGGATAACGTTACACTAAAGTTGTGATAACTTCTAATGTAACAAGAATGTTGATTTTTGTAAGATTATAACTCAAGTAATTTGAAACTGAGTCCCAATACAGACCACCCACATGACTGGAATATAGCTGCAACGTAGGCTCATACGTATAACATGTACTGTACTACATTTAGAAGTGACATGGTTTATAATTCTTGAAGAGCATGGACTTATAGAAACTCCGGCGCGTATGATTGAATAGGTCCAGGACCAAGCCATGATCTCTGGTTGCAGGAGACAAGGATGGCACAAGCGTGACAAAGCATGGACCACTTGGCCCCACAGCTCACCGTACTTGTTTCACACACACGTCATAATGGAACACCAAGATAAACATCACCAAATACCACTCTCACAAAGGACGGGAGGTGTGAAAATTGTTCTTCGTTTTATAAACTGGAGTCCTTCTTTTGTAATGGTTGCACAATTAAGTCTTGTGCCTTCTACCGCTAGCGTCATGCAGATCGAAGGGCCCATCTTGTAAACTATTAAGAAAGCCTTCTCTAGACTTCATTTTCTACACAAATGGAGATTCATTTATAAAACAAGATGATAGAGTTTACAGCTTATAGTATAGACGTCTAGCCAGCCTCACATGTACTGTACATGTAGTGTAATACTATAATTACATAAGTATTCAATTAAGACACTAACTCACTATTAAAGTATTAGAGGAACATATCACATTGTAAATCATCCCAAGAAGAAGGAACCATTTCTAAATAAAGGATACTCAAACTGAAAATACTACAACAACTTTGATTTTGTTGGCACAGAACAAGACAACACTGTAAATCCTTCCGGATAACTAATTGGAAGTTTGTCTACCTGATTGCATATACCGGTATATGTGCATCCAAGTTGGCTACAATGTACATTGTACAAGTATCCTGTAAGTATCCTGCTTCTATTGGGCAGATTGCTTTTAAAAACGACATCTAAAACCCTGCGAAGGACAGGTCATCATCACATTCAGCAATGATCAACACCCATTAATTTTTGTGTCGACTTTGAATTCTGCTGAGATTTTTAGGAAAACGATCAGCCGACTGCATGCCTAGATGTAGATGGCTTTAGCTGCCAGAAGGGTACCAAATTTGTGTAAGGCTCCACACTTGCGTTTTCCACAGGGGGTTCTATGCTTATGATTAAAATTTGAGGGTCTGATTTAAATTTCAAAATGTCGGATGTCCCCAGTTAAAAATTGGGGGGGGGGGGGCATCTATGTACATGTATAGGTCTAGAACTTATTGGATGAAATGAGCAGCTTTTTTCCCCTTTAATACCAAACTTCATGCATGTATGGCCTATAAAAATCAGAAGTTTCCTACAACATTTCCTTTTCAATCATGCATGCACCCTTATCAAATCAGTATTATCTCTTAAATTGTGTTAATCTGAACTCAGTCAACTCATTATAAACTCTCTCTCCCTCTCTCTAATACACCTGAATTAAAGTTAGTCACAATTAATCAGTTTTCACACCTCTGCAAGTTCAAGAGAATCAACATCTGGCAACCAAAAACAAAAGAAATGGACCAGGCTCCTTTCTGACTACACATGCAAGGCATGCAGCCATGCAAATGTAGCTTCCCACATTGTCGCAAATTGATTTCGCGGAAAGCGTAGGCATGCCAGCTGCGAAGGCAAAAGTTCATCATCAAACCATAGAAAATCAAAATAATAACTTGCGTTGTATTTACTTTACAAATGGCGATGACATATTGCATTAAATAGCGAAATTGCTACTTGCCTTTAAAAGTTTAGTTCAAACATAATGTACAATGTACATTGTAGGACCAACTAGACTGTGTGTTTATGGTACTTTTTTTAAAGGGATCAAATTCTATTAAAAATCATCAACCATTTTTTGTAGGAGCTTCAACACAATACATAATGTCAACCTTGTTACAGTGTTGTGCAGGCAATGGCCTAAAACAGGTAATTCAAAATATGTAGAGACAGTAGAGTACATGAAAAACTTTGAAAAACATATGTTGAAATCAAATTTCGCAATAACAATTTAAGTAAGAAGCTATGACATGAGCAATATTACCTGTTTGATTCACAACACGACTATTGCATATTAATTGCATATTGATATAGAAATTAACAAATCCCTT
>JAVYIG010010656.1:0-67296 GCA_035222895.1 Strongylocentrotus droebachiensis | reverse complement strand
GATGAGCATATTCTTATACGTTATTTGTGACATTGGCAGGACACAAATTGATGTTGGGTCCAGGGGGCGGAGCCCCCGGAAGCTATGGGGTTTTCGGCAATAAATAACGGTCAGATGAGCATTTTTTTAATATCTATTTGAGACACTGGCAGGACACAAATTGGTGTTGGATCCAGGGGGCGGAGCCCCAAAAAGCTAAAGGGTTCTATATATTAAATTATCGTCAGAGGAGCATATTTTATACTTTATTTGTGACACTGACAGGACACAAATTGATGTTGGGTCCAGGGGACGAGCCCCCATAAGCTCAGAGGCGTGTTACATTAAATTATCGTCAGATGTGCTTATTTTATACTTTATTTGTGACACTGGCAAGTCACGAATTGGTCCAGGGGGCGGAGCCCCCGGAAGCACAGGGGTTTTGGGCAATAAATAACGGTCAGATAACAATATATTTTTTTATCTATTTGTGACACAGGCATGATACAAATTGGTGTTGGGTCCAGGGGGCGGAGCCCCCGGAAGCTCAGTTGCTTTATACATTAAATTATCGTCAGATGTGCTTATTTCTTACCTTTTTTGTGACACTGGCAGGTCACGAATTGGTGTGGGTTCCAGGGGGCGGAGCCCCTGGAAGCACAGGGGTTTTGGGCAATAAATAACGGTCAGATGAGCATATTTCTTTTATCTATTTGTGACACTGGCAAGACACAAATTGGTGTTAGGTCCAGGGGGCGGAGCCCCCGGAAGCTTAGGGGTTTTGGGCAATAAATAACGATCAGATGAGCATATTTTTATACGTTATTTGTGACATTGGCAGGAAACAAATTGATGTTGGGTCCAGGGGGCGGAGCCCCAGAAGCTCAGAGGCTCTATACATTAAATTATCGTCAGATGTGCTTTTATTTGTTACCTTTTTTTGTGACACTGGCAGGTCACGAATTGGTGTGGGGTGTACAGGGGACGAAGCCTCCGGAAGCACAGGGGTTTTGGGCAATAAATAACGGTCAGATGACCATATTTCTTTTATCTATTTGTGACAATGGCAGGACACAAATTGGTGTTGGGTCCAGGGGGCGGAGCCCCCGGAAGCTTAGGGGTTTTTGGCAATAAATAACGTCAGATGAGCATATTCTTATACGTTATTTGTGACATTGGCAGGACACAAATTGATGTTGGGTCCAGGGGGCGGAGCCCCAGGAAGCTAAGGGGTTTTGGGCAATAAATAACGGTCAGATGAGCATATTTTTTCATATTTTATTTGTGACACTGGCAGGACACAAATTGGTGTTGGATCCAGGGGGCGGAGCCCCAAAAAGCTAAAGGGTTCTATATCGTCAGACGAGCATATTTTATACTTTATTTGCGACACTGACAGGACACAAATTGATGTTGGGTCCAGGGGACGGAGCCCCCATAAGCTCAGAGGCTTGTTACATTAAATTATCGTCAGATGTGCTTATTTGATACTTTATTTGTGACACTGGCAAGTCACGAATTAGTCCAGGAGTCGGAGCCCCGGAAGCACAGGGGTTTTTGGCAATAAATAACGGTCAGATGACAATATATTTTGTATCTATTTGTGACACAGGCATGATACAAATTGGTGTTGGGTCCAGGGGGCGGAGCCCCCGGAAGCTAACGGGTTTTGGGCAATAAATAACGGTCAGATGAACATATTTTTATACGTTATTTGTGACATTGGCAGAATAAAAATTGATGTTGGGTCCAGGGGGCGGAGCCCCCAGAAGCTCAGAGGCTCTATACATGAAATTATCTTCAGATGTGCTTATTTCTTACCTTTTTTGTGACACTGGCAGGTCACGAATTGGTGTGGGGTGTACGGGGGGCGGAGCCCCAGGAAGCTAAGGGGTTTTGGGCAATAAATAACGGTCAGATGAGCATATTTTTATATTTATTTGTGACACTGGGAGGACACAAATAGGTGTTCGATCCAGGGGGCGGAGCCCCAAGAAGCTAAGGGGTTCTATATATTAAATTATCGTCAGATGAGCATATTTTATACTTTATTTGTTTCACTGGCAGGTCACAAATTGTTGTTGGATCCAGGGGCCGGAGCCCTAAGAAGCTTAGGGGTTCTATACATTAAATTATCGTCAGACGAGCATATTTTTATACTTTATTTGTGACACTGGCAGGACACAAATTGATGTTGGGGTCCAGTGGACGGAGCCCCCATAAGCTCAGAGGCTTGTTACATTAAATTATCGTCAGATGTGCTTATTTTATACTTTATTTGTGACACTGGCAAGTCACGAATTAGTCCAGGAGTCGGAGCCCCCGGAAGCACAGGGGTTTTGGGCAATAAATAACGGTCAGATGACAATATATTTTGTATCTATTTGTGACACAGGCATGATACAAATTTGTGTTGGGTCCAGGGGGCGGAGCCCCCGGAAGCTAACGGGTTTTGGGCAATAAATAACGGTCAGATGAACATATTTTTATACGTTATTTTTGACATTGGCAGAACAAAAATTGATGTTGGGTCCAGGGGGCGGAGCCCCCAGAAGCTCAGAGGCTCTATACATTAAATTATCGTCAGATGTGCTTATTTCTTACCTTTTTTGTGACACTGGCAGGTCACGAAATGGTGTTGGGTGTACAGGGGGCGGAGCCCCCGGAAGCACAGGGGTTTTGGGCAATAAATAACGGTCAGATGAGCATATTTCTTTTATCTATTTGTGACACTTGCAAGACACAAATTGGTGTTGGGTCCAGGGGGCGGAGCCCCCGCAAACTTAGGGGTTTTGGGCAATAAATAACGGTCAGATGAGCATATTTTTATACGTTATTTGTGACACTGGGAGGACACAAATAGGTGTTCGATCCAGGGGGCGGAGCCCCAAGAAGCTAAGGGGTTCTATACATTAAATTATCGTCAGATGAGCATATTTTATACTTTATTTGTGACACTGGCAGGACACAAATTGGTGTTGGATCCAGGGGGCGGAGCCCCAAAAAGCTAAAAGGTTCGATGACTTAAATTAAAGTCAGACGAGCATATTTTAAACTTTATTTGTGACACTGGCAGGACACAAATTGATGTTGGGTCCAGGGGACGGAGCCCCCATAAGCTCAAAGGCTTGTTACATTAAATTATCGTCAGATGTGCTTATTTGATACTTTATTTGTGACACTGGCAAGTCACGAATTAGTCCAGGAGTCGGAGCCCCCGGAAGCACAGGAGTTTTGGGCAATAAATAACGGTCAGATGAACATATTTTTATACGTTATTTGTGACATTGGCAGAACAAAAATTGATGTCAGGTCCAGGGGGCGGAGCCCCCAGAAGCTCAGAGGCTCTATACATGAAATTATCTTCAGATGTGCTTATTTCTTACCTTTTTTGTGACACTGCCAGGTCACGAATTGGTGTGGGGTGTACGGGGGGCGGAGCCCCAGGAAGCTAAGGGGTTTTGGGCAATAAATGACGGTCAGATGAGCATATTTTTATATTTATTTGTGACACTGGGAGGACACAAATAGGTGTTTGATCCAGGGGGGCGGAGCCCCAAGAAGCTAAGGGGTTCAATACATTAAATGATCGTCAGATGAGCATATTTTATACTTTATTTGTTTAACTGGCAGGTCACAAATTGTTGTTGGATCCAGGGGCCGGAGCCCTAAGAAGCTTAGGGGTTCTATACAATAAATTATCGTCAGACTAGCATATTTTTATACTTTATTTGTGTCACTGGCAGGTCACAAATTGGTGTTGGGTGCAGAGGGCGTAGCCCCCAGAAGCTCAGTTGCTTTATACATTAAATTATCGTCAGATGTGCTTATTTCTTACCTTTTTGTGACACTGGCAAGACACAAATTGGTGTTAGGTCCAGGGGGGCGGAGCCCCCGGAAGCTTAGGGGTTTTGGGCAATAAGTAACGGTCAGATGAGCATATTTTTATACGTTATTTGTGACATTGGCAGGAAACAAATTGATGTTGGGTCCAGGGGGCGGAGCCCCCAGAAGCTCAGAGGCTCTATACATTAAATTATCGTCAGATGTGCTTATTTCTTACCTTTTTTTGTGAAACTGGCAGGTCACGAATTGGTGTGGGGTGTACAGGGGGCGAAGCCCCCGGAAGCACAGGGGTTTTGGGCAATAAATAACGGTCAGATGAGCATATTTCTTTTATCTATTTGTGACACTGGCAGGACACAAATTGGTGTTGGGTCCAGGGGGCGGAGCCCCCGGAAGCTTAGGGGTTTTGGGCAATAAATAACGGTCAGATGAGCATATTCTTATACGTTATTTGTGACATTGGCAGGACGCAAATTGAAGTTGGGTCCAGGGGGCGGAGCCCCCGGAAGCTATGGGGTTTTCGGCAATAAATAACGGTCAGATGAGCATTTTTTTAATATCTATTTGAGACACTGGCAGGACACAAATTGGTGTTGGATCCAGGGGGCGGAGCCCCAAAAAGCTAAAGGGTTCTATATATTAAATTATCGTCAGAGGAGCATATTTTATACTTTATTTGTGACACTGACAGGACACAAATTGATGTTGGGTCCAGGGGACGAGCCCCCATAAGCTCAGAGGCTTGTTACATTAAATTATCGTCAGATGTGCTTATTTTATACTTTATTTGTGACACTGGCAAGTCACGAATTGGTCCAGGGGGCGGAGCCCCCGGAAGCACAGGGGTTTTGGGCAATAAATAACGGTCAGATGACAATATATTTTTATCTATTTGTGACACAGGCAGGATACAAATTGGTGTTGGGTCCAGGGGGCGGAGCCCCCGGAAGCTAACGGGTTTTGGGCAATAAATAACTGTCAGATGAGCATATTTTTATACGTTATTTGTGACAATGGCAGAACAAAAATTGATGTTGGGTCCAGGGGGCGGAGCCCCCAGAAGCTCAGAGGCTCTATACATTAAATTATCGTCAGATGTGCTTATTTCTTACCTTTTTTGTGACACTGGCAGGTCACGAATTGGTGTGGGTTCCAGGGGGCGGAGCCCCTGGAAGCACAGGGGTTTTGGGCAATAAATCACGGTCAGATGAGCATATTTCTTTTATCTATTTGTGACACTGGCAAGACACAAATTGGTGTTAGGTCCAGGGGGCGGAGCCCCCGGAAGCTTAGGGGTTTTGGGCAATAAATAACGGTCAGATGAGCATATTTTTATACGTTATTTGTGACATTGGCAGGAAACAAATTGATGTTGGGTCCAGGGGGCGGAGCCCCCAGAAGCTCAGAGGCTCTATACATTAAATTATCGTCAGATGTGCTTATTTCTTACCTTTTTTGTGAAACTGGCAGGTCACGAATTGGTGTGGGGTGTACAGGGGGCGAAGCCCCCGGAAGCACAGGGGTTTTGGGCAATAAATAACGGTCAGATGAGCATATTTCTTTTATATATTTGTGACACTTGCAGGACACAAATTGGTGTTGTGTCCAAGGGGCGGAGCCCCCGAAAGCTTAGGGGTTTTGGGCAATAAAGAACGGTCAGATGAGCATATTTTTATACCTTATTTGTGACATTGGCAGGACACAAATTGATGTTGGGTCCAGGGGGCGGAGCCCCCAGAAGCTCAGAGGCTTTATACATTAAATTATCGTCAGATGTGCTTATTTCTTACTTTTTTTGTGACACTGGCAGGTCACGAAATGGTGTTGGGTGTACTGGGGGCGGAGCCCCCGGAAGCTCAGAGCCTTATACATTAAATTATCGTTAGATGAGCATATTTTGATATCTATGTGTGACACTGGCAAGTCACGAATTGGTTTAGGGTCCAGGGGGCGGAGCTCCCGGAAGCACAGGGGTTTTGGGCAATAAATAACGGTCAGATGAGCATATTTCTTTTATCTATTTGTGACACTGGCAGGACACAAATTGGTGTTGGGTCCAGGGGGCGGAGCCCCCGGAAGCTCAGAGCATTATACATTAAATTATCGTTAGATGAGCATATTTTTAAATCTATGTGTGACACTGGCAAGTCACGAATTGGTTTAGGGTCCAGGGGGCGGAGCTCCCGGAAGCACAGGGGTTTTGGGCAATAAATAACGGTCAGATGAGCATATTTCTTTTATCTATTTGTGACACTGGCAGGACACAAATTGGTGTTGGGTCCAGGGGGCGGAGCCCCCGGAAGCTCAGAGCCTTATACATTAAATTATCGTTAGATGAGCATATTTTGATATCTATGTGTGACACTGGCAAGTCACGAATTGTTTAGGGTCCAGGGGGCGGAGCCCCGGAAGCACAGGGGTTTTGGGCAATAAATAACGGTCAGATGAGCATATTTTTATACGTTATTTTTGACATTGGCAGGACACAAATTGATGTTGGGTATAGGGGGCGGATCCCCCAGAAGCTCAGAGGCTCTATACATTAAATTATCGTCAGATGTGCTTATTTCTTACCTTTTTTGTGACACTGGCAGGTCACGAATTGGTGTGGGGTGTACAGGGGGCGGAGCCCCCGGAAGCACAGGGGTTTTGGGCAATAAATAACGGTCAGATGAGCATATTTCTTTTATCTATTTGTGACACTGGCAGGACACAAATTGGTGTTGGGTCCAAGGGGCGGAGCCCCCGGAAGCTTAGGGGTTTTGGGCAATAAATAACGGTCAGATGAGCATTTTTTAATATCTATTTGAGACACTGGCAGGACACAAATTGGTGTTGGATCCAGGGGGCGGAGCCCAAAAAAGCTAAAGGGTTCTATATATTAAATTATCGTCAGACGAGCATATTTTATACTTTATTTGTGACACTGGCAGAACACAAATTGATGTTGGGTCCAGGGGACGGAGCCCCCATAAGCTCAGAGGCTTGTTACATTAAATTATCGTATGATGTGCTTATTTTATACTTTATTTGTGACACTGGCAAGTCACGAATTGGTGTGGGTTCCAGGGGGCGGAGCCCCTGGAAGCACAGGGGTTTTGGGCAATAAATAACGGTCAGATGAGCATATTTCTTTTATCTATTTGTGACACTGGCAAGACACAAATTGGTGTTAGGTCCAGGGAGCGGAGCCCCCGGAAGCTTAGGGGTTTTGGGCAATAAATAACGGTCAGATGAGCATATTTTTTATACGTTATTTGTGACATTGGCAGGAAACAAATTGATGTTGGGTCCAGGGGGTGGAGCCCCCAGAAGCTCGGAGGCTCTATACATTAAATTATCGTCAGATGTGCTTATTTCTTACCTTTTTTGTGACACTGGCAGGTCACGAATAGGTGTGGGGTGTACAGGGGGCGGAGCCCCCGGAAGCACAGGGGTTTTGGGCAATAAATAACGGTCAGATGAGCATATTTCTTTTATCTATTTGTGACACTGGCAGGACACAAATTGGTGTTGGGTCCAGGGGGCGAAGCCCCCGGAAGCTTAGGGGTTTTGGGCAATTAATAACGGTCAGATGAGCATATTTTTATACGTTATTTGTGACATTGGCAGGACACAAATTGATGTTGGGTCCAGGGGTCGGAGCCCCGGAAGCACAGGGGTTTTGGGCAATAAATAACGGTCAGATGACAATATATTTTGTATATATTTGTTACACAGGCAGGATACAAATTGGTGTTGGGTCCAGGGGGCGGAGCCCCCGGAAGCTAACGGGTTTTGGGCAATAAATAACGGTCAGATGAGCATATTTTTATACGTTATTTGTGACATTGGCAGAACAAAAATTGATGTTGGGTCCAGGGGCGGAGCCCCAAGAAGCCCAGAGGCTCTATACATGAAATTATATTCAGATGTGCTTATTTCTTACCTTTTTTTGTGACACTGGCAGGTCACGAATTGGTGTGGGGTGTACGGGGGGCGAAGCCCCCGAAGCACAGGGGTTTTGGGCAATAAATGACGGTCAGATGAGCATATTTTTATATTTATTTGTGACACTGGGAGGACACAAATAGGTGTTCGATCCAGGGGGCGGAGCCCCAAGAAGCTAAGGGGTTCTATACATTAAATGATCGTCAGATGAGCATATTTTATACTTTATTTGTTTAACTGGCAGGTCACAAATTGTTGTTGGATCCAGGGGCCGGAGCCCTAAGAAGCTTAGGGGTTCTATACAATAAATTATCGTCAGACTAGCATATTTTTATACTTTATTTGTGTCACTGGCAGGTCACAAATTGGTGTGGGTTCCAGGGGGCGGAGCCCCTGGAAGCACAGGGGTTTCGGGCAATAAATAACGGTCAGATGAGCATATTTCTTTTATCTATTTGTGACACTGGCAAACACAAATTGGTGTTAGGTCCAGGGGGCGGAGCCCCCGGAAGCTTAGGGGTTTTGGGCAATAAATAACGGTCAGATGAGCATATTTTTATACGTTATTTGTGACATTGGCAGGAAACAAATTGATGTTGGGTCCAGGGGGCGGAGCCCCCAGAAGCTCAGAGGCTCTATACATTAAATTATCGTCAGATGTGCTTATTTCTTACCTTTTTTGTGACACTGGCAGGTCACGAATTGGTGTGGGTTCCAGGGGGCGGAGCCCCTGGAAGCACAGGGGTTTTGGGCAATAAATAACGGTCAGATGAGCATATTTATTTTATCTATTTGTGTCACTGGCAAGACACAAATTGGTGTTAGGTCCAGGGGGCAGAGCCCCCGGAAGCTTAGGGGTTTTGGGCAATATATAACGGTCAGATGAGTATATTTTTATACGTTATTTGTGACATTGGCAGGAAACAAATTGATGTTGGGTCCAGGGGGCGGAGCCCCCAGAAGCTCAGAGGCTCTATACATTAAATTATCGTCAGATGTGCTTATTTCTTACCTTTTTTGTGACACTGGCAGGTCACGAATTGGTGTGGGTTCCAGGGGGGCGGAGCCCCTGGAAGCACAGGGGTTTTGGGCAATAAATAACGGTCAGATGACCATATTTCTTTTATCTATTTGTGACACTGGCAGGACACAAATTGGTGTTGGACTAGGGGGCGGAGCCCCCGGAAGCTTAGGGGTTTTGGGCAATAAATAACGGTCAGATGAGCATATTCTTATACGTTATTTGTGACATTGGCAGGACACAAATTGATGTTGGGTCCAGGGGGCGGAGCCCCCGGAAGCTATGGGGTTTTCGGCAATAAATAACGGTCAGATGAGCATTTTTTTAATATCTATTTGAGACACTGGCAGGACACAAATTGGTGTTGGATCCAGGGGGCGGAGCCCCAAAAAGCTAAAGGGTTCTATATATTAAATTATCGTCAGAGGAGCATATTTTATACTTTATTTGTGACACTGACAGGACACAAATTGATGTTGGGTCCAGGGGACGAGCCCCCATAAGCTCAGAGGCGTGTTACATTAAATTATCGTCAGATGTGCTTATTTTATACTTTATTTGTGACACTGGCAAGTCACGAATTGGTCCAGGGGGCGGAGCCCCCGGAAGCACAGGGGTTTTGGGCAATAAATAACGGTCAGATAACAATATATTTTTTATCTATTTGTGACACAGGCATGATACAAATTGGTGTTGGGTCCAGGGGGGCGGAGCCCCCGGAAGCTCAGTTGCTTTATACATTAAATTATCGTCAGATGTGCTTATTTCTTACCTTTTTTGTGACACTGGCAGGTCACGAATTGGTGTGGGTTCCAGGGGGCGGAGCCCCTGGAAGCACAGGGGTTTTGGGCAATAAATAACGGTCAGATGAGCATATTTCTTTTATCTATTTGTGACACTGGCAAGACACAAATTGGTGTTAGGTCCAGGGGGGCGGAGCCCCCGGAAGCTTAGGGGTTTTGGGGCAATAAATAACGATCAGATGAGCATATTTTTATACGTTATTTGTGACATTGGCAGGAAACAAATTGATGTTGGGTCCAGGGGGCGGAGCCCCAGAAGCTCAGAGGCTCTATACATTAAATTATCGTCAGATGTGCTTTTATTTGTTACCTTTTTTGTGACACTGGCAGGTCACGAATTGGTGTGGGGTGTACAGGGGGACGAAGCCTCCGGAAGCACAGGGGTTTTGGGCAATAAATAACGGTCAGATGACCATATTTCTTTTATCTATTTGTGACACTGGCAGGACACAAATTGGTGTTGGGTCCAGGGGGCGGAGCCCCTGGAAGCTTAGGGGTTTTTGGCAATAAATAACGGTCAGATGAGCATATTCTTATACGTTATTTGTGACATTGGCAGGACACAAATTGATGTTGGGTCCAGGGGGCGGAGCCCCAGGAAGCTAAGGGGTTTTGGGCAATAAATAACGGTCAGATGAGCATATTTTTTATATTTATTTGTGACACTGGCAGGACACAAATTGGTGTTGGATCCAGGGGGCGGAGCCCCAAAAAGCTAAAGGGTTCTATATCGTCAGACGAGCATATTTTATACTTTATTTGCGACACTGACAGGACACAAATTGATGTTGGGTCCAGGGGGCGGAGCCCCCAGAAGCTCAGAGGCTCTATACATGAAATTATCTTCAGATGTGCTTATTTCTTACCTTTTTTGTGACACTGGCAGGTCACGAATTGGTGTGGGGTGTACGGGGGGCGGAGCCCCAGGAAGCTAAGGGGTTTTGGGCAATAAATAACGGTCAGATGAGCATATTTTTATATTTATTTGTGACACTGGGAGGACACAAATAGGTGTTCGATCCAGGGGGCGGAGCCCCAAGAAGCTAAGGGGTTCTATATATTAAATTATCGTCAGATGAGCATATTTTATACTTTATTTGTTTCACTGGCAGGTCACAAATTGTTGTTGGATCCAGGGGCCGGAGCCCTAAGAAGCTTAGGGGTTCTATACATTAAATTATCGTCAGACGAGCATATTTTATACTTTATTTGTGACACTGGCAGGACACAAATTGATGTTGGGTCCAGTGGACGGAGCCCCCATAAGCTCAGAGGCTTGTTACATTAAATTATCGTCAGATGTGCTTATTTTATACTTTATTTGTGACACTGGCAAGTCACGAATTAGTCCAGGAGTCGGAGCCCCCGGAAGCACAGGGGTTTTGGGCAATAAATAACGGTCAGATGACAATATATTTTGTATCTATTTGTGACACAGGCATGATACAAATTTGTGTTGGGTCCAGGGGGCGGAGCCCCCGGAAGCTAACGGGTTTTGGGCAATAAATAACGGTCAGATGAACATATTTTTATACGTTATTTTTGACATTGGCAGAACAAAAATTGATGTTGGGTCCAGGGGGCGGAGCCCCCAGAAGCTCAGAGGCTCTATACATTAAATTATCGTCAGATGTGCTTATTTCTTACCTTTTTTGTGACACTGGCAGGTCACGAAATGGTGTGGGGTGTACAGGGGGCGGAGCCCCCGGAAGCACAGGGGTTTTGGGCAATAAATAACGGTCAGATGAGCATATTTCTTTTATCTATTTGTGACACTTGCAAGACACAAATTGGTGTTGGGTCCAGGGGGCGGAGCCCCCGCAAGCTTAGGGGTTTTGGGCAATAAATAACGGTCAGATGAGCATATTTTTATACGTTATTTGTGACACTGGGAGGACACAAATAGGTGTTCGATCCAGGGGGCGGAGCCCCAAGAAGCTAAGGGGTTCTATACATTAAATTATCGTCAGATGAGCATATTTTATACTTTATTTGTGACACTGGCAGGACACAAATTGGTGTTGGATCCAGGGGGCGGAGCCCCAAAAAGCTAAAGGTTCGATGACTTAAATTAAAGTCAGACGAGCATATTTTAAACTTTATTTGTGACACTGGCAGGACACAAATTGATGTTGGGTCCAGGGGACGGAGCCCCCATAAGCTCAAAGGCTTGTTACATTAAATTATCGTCAGATGTGCTTATTTGATACTTTATTTGTGACACTGGCAAGTCACGAATTAGTCCAGGAGTCGGAGCCCCCGGAAGCACAGGAGTTTTGGGCAATAAATAACGGTCAGATGAACATATTTTTATACGTTATTTGTGACATTGGCAGAACAAAAATTGATGTCAGGTCCAGGGGGCGGAGCCCCCAGAAGCTCAGAGGCTCTATACATGAAATTATCTTCAGATGTGCTTATTTCTTACCTTTTTTGTGACACTGCCAGGTCACGAATTGGTGTGGGTCGTACGGGGGGCGGAGCCCCAGGAAGCTAAGGGGTTTTGGGCAATAAATGACGGTCAGATGAGCATATTTTTATATTTATTTGTGACACTGGGAGGACACAAATAGGTGTTTGATCCAGGGGGCGGAGCCCCAAGAAGCTAAGGGGTTCAATACATTAAATGATCGTCAGATGAGCATATTTTATACTTTATTTGTTTAACTGGCAGGTCACAAATTGTTGTTGGATCCAGGGGCCGGAGCCCTAAGAAGCTTAGGGGTTCTATACAATAAATTATCGTCAGACTAGCATATTTTTATACTTTATTTGTGTCACTGGCAGGTCACAAATTGGTGTTGGGTGCAGAGGGCGTAGCCCCCAGAAGCTCAGTTGCTTTATACATTAAATTATCGTCAGATGTGCTTATTTCTTACCTTTTTTGTGACACTGGCAGGTCACGAATTGGTGTGGGTTCCAGGGGGCGGAGCCCCTGGAAGCACAGGGGTTTCGGGCAATAAGTAACGGTCAGATGAGCATATTTCTTTTATCTATTTGTGACACTGGCAAGACACAAATTGGTGTTAGGTCCAGGGGGCGGAGCCCCCGGAAGCTTAGGGGTTTTGGGCAATAAATAACGGTCAGATGAGCATATTTTTATACGTTATTTGTGACATTGGCAGGAAACAAATTGATGTTGGGTCCAGGGGGCGGAGCCCCCAGAAGCTCAGAGGCTCTATACATTAAATTATCGTCAGATGTGCTTATTTCTTACCTTTTTTTGTGAAACTGGCAGGTCACGAATTGGTGTGGGGTGTACAGGGGGCGAAGCCCCCGGAAGCACAGGGGTTTTGGGCAATAAATAACGGTCAGATGAGCATATTTCTTTTATCTATTTGTGACACTGGCAGGACACAAATTGGTGTTGGGTCCAGGGGGCGGAGCCCCCGGAAGCTTAGGGGTTTTGGGCAATAAATAACGGTCAGATGAGCATATTCTTATACGTTATTTGTGACATTGGCAGGACGCAAATTGAAGTTGGGTCCAGGGGGCGGAGCCCCCGGAAGCTATGGGGTTTTCGGCAATAAATAACGGTCAGATGAGCATTTTTTTAATATCTATTTGAGACACTGGCAGGACACAAATTGGTGTTGGATCCAGGGGGCGGAGCCCCAAAAAGCTAAAGGGTTCTATATATTAAATTATCGTCAGAGGAGCATATTTTATACTTTATTTGTGACACTGACAGGACACAAATTGATGTTGGGTCCAGGGGACGAGCCCCCATAAGCTCAGAGGCTTGTTACATTAAATTATCGTCAGATGTGCTTATTTTATACTTTATTTGTGACACTGGCAAGTCACGAATTGGTCCAGGGGGCGGAGCCCCCGGAAGCACAGGGGTTTTGGGCAATAAATAACGGTCAGATGACAATATATTTTTATCTATTTGTGACACAGGCAGGATACAAATTGGTGTTGGGTCCAGGGGGCGGAGCCCCCGGAAGCTAACGGGTTTTGGGCAATAAATAACTGTCAGATGAGCATATTTTTATACGTTATTTGTGACAATGGCAGAACAAAAATTGATGTTGGGTCCAGGGGGCGGAGCCCCCAGAAGCTCAGAGGCTCTATACATTAAATTATCGTCAGATGTGCTTATTTCTTACCTTTTTTGTGACACTGGCAGGTCACGAATTGGTGTGGGTTCCAGGGGGCGGAGCCCCTGGAAGCACAGGGGTTTTGGGCAATAAATCACGGTCAGATGAGCATATTTCTTTTATCTATTTGTGACACTGGCAAGACACAAATTGGTGTTAGGTCCAGGGGGCGGAGCCCCCGGAAGCTTAGGGGTTTTGGGCAATAAATAACGGTCAGATGAGCATATTTTTATACGTTATTTGTGACATTGGCAGGAAACAAATTGATGTTGGGTCCAGGGGGCGGAGCCCCCAGAAGCTCAGAGGCTCTATACATTAAATTATCGTCAGATGTGCTTATTTCTTACCTTTTTTGTGAAACTGGCAGGTCACGAATTGGTGTGGGGTGTACAGGGGGCGAAGCCCCCGGAAGCACAGGGGTTTTGGGCAATAAATAACGGTCAGATGAGCATATTTCTTTTATATATTTGTGACACTTGCAGGACACAAATTGGTGTTGTGTCCAAGGGGCGGAGCCCCCGAAAGCTTAGGGGTTTTGGGCAATAAAGAACGGTCAGATGAGCATATTTTTATACGTTATTTGTGACATTGGCAGGACACAAATTGATGTTGGGTCCAGGGGGCGGAGCCCCCAGAAGCTCAGAGGCTTTATACATTAAATTATCGTCAGATGTGCTTATTTCTTACTTTTTTTGTGACACTGGCAGGTCACGAAATGGTGTTGGGTGTACTGGGGGCGGAGCCCCCGGAAGCTCAGAGCCTTATACATTAAATTATCGTTAGATGAGCATATTTTGATATCTATGTGTGACACTGGCAAGTCACGAATTGGTTTAGGGTCCAGGGGGCGGAGCTCCCGGAAGCACAGGGGTTTTGGGCAATAAATAACGGTCAGATGAGCATATTTCTTTTATCTATTTGTGACACTGGCAGGACACAAATTGGTGTTGGGTCCAGGGGGCGGAGCCCCCGGAAGCTCAGAGCATTATACATTAAATTATCGTTAGATGAGCATATTTTTAAATCTATGTGTGACACTGGCAAGTCACGAATTGGTTTAGGGTCCAGGGGGCGGAGCTCCCGGAAGCACAGGGGTTTTGGGCAATAAATAACGGTCAGATGAGCATATTTCTTTTATCTATTTGTGACACTGGCAGGACACAAATTGGTGTTGGGTCCAGGGGGCGGAGCCCCCGGAAGCTCAGAGCCTTATACATTAAATTATCGTTAGATGAGCATATTTTGATATCTATGTGTGACACTGGCAAGTCACGAATTGGTTTAGGGTCCAGGGGGCGGAGCCCCCGGAAGCACAGGGGTTTTGGGCAATAAATAACGGTCAGATGAGCATATTTTTATACGTTATTTTTGACATTGGCAGGACACAAATTGATGTTGGGTATAGGGGGCGGATCCCCCAGAAGCTCAGAGGCTCTATACATTAAATTATCGTCAGATGTGCTTATTTCTTACCTTTTTTGTGACACTGGCAGGTCACGAATTGGTGTGGGGTGTACAGGGGGCGGAGCCCCCGGAAGCACAGGGGTTTTGGGCAATAAATAACGGTCAGATGAGCATATTTCTTTTATCTATTTGTGACACTGGCAGGACACAAATTGGTGTTGGGTCCAAGGGGCGGAGCCCCCGGAAGCTTAGGGGTTTTGGGCAATAAATAACGGTCAGATGAGCATTTTTTAATATCTATTTGAGACACTGGCAGGACACAAATTGGTGTTGGATCCAGGGGGCGGAGCCCCAGAAGCTCAGAGGCTCTATACATTAAATTATCGTCAGATGTGCTTTTATTTGTTACCTTTTTTGTGACACTGGCAGGTCACGAATTGGTGTGGGGTGTACAGGGGACGAAGCCTCCGGAAGCACAGGGGTTTTGGGCAATAAATAACGGTCAGATGACCATATTTCTTTTATCTATTTGTGACACTGGCAGGACACAAATTGGTGTTGGGTCCAGGGGGCGGAGCCCCCGGCAGCTTAGGGGTTTTTGGCAATAAATAACGGTCAGATGAGCATATTCTTATACGTTATTTGTGACATTGGCAGGACACAAATTGATGTTGGGTCCAGGGGGCGGAGCCCCAGGAAGCTAAGGGGTTTTGGGCAATAAATAACGGTCAGATGAGCATATTTTTTATATTTATTTGTGACACTGGCAGGACACAAATTGGTGTTGGATCCAGGGGGCGGAGCCCCAAAAAGCTAAAGGGTTCTATATCGTCAGACGAGCATATTTTATACTTTATTTGCGACACTGACAGGACACAAATTGATGTTGGGTCCAGGGGGCGGAGCCCCCAGAAGCTCAGAGGCTCTATACATGAAATTATCTTCAGATGTGCTTATTTCTTACCTTTTTTGTGACACTGGCAGGTCACGAATTGGTGTGGGGTGTACGGGGGGCGGAGCCCCAGGAAGCTAAGGGGTTTTTGGGCAATAAATAACGGTCAGATGAGCATATTTTTATATTTATTTGTGACACTGGGAGGACACAAATAGGTGTTCGATCCAGGGGGCGGAGCCCCAAGAAGCTAAGGGGTTCTATATATTAAATTATCGTCAGATGAGCATATTTTATACTTTATTTGTTTCACTGGCAGGTCACAAATTGTTGTTGGATCCAGGGGCCGGAGCCCTAAGAAGCTTAGGGGTTCTATACATTAAATTATCGTCAGACGAGCATATTTTATACTTTATTTGTGACACTGGCAGGACACAAATTGATGTTGGGTCCAGTGGACGGAGCCCCCATAAGCTCAGAGGCTTGTTACATTAAATTATCGTCAGATGTGCTTATTTTATACTTTATTTGTGACACTGGCAAGTCACGAATTAGTCCAGGAGTCGGAGCCCCCGGAAGCACAGGGGTTTTGGGCAATAAATAACGGTCAGATGACAATATATTTTGTATCTATTTGTGACACAGGCATGATACAAATTTGTGTTGGGTCCAGGGGGCGGAGCCCCCGGAAGCTAACGGGTTTTGGGCAATAAATAACGGTCAGATGAACATATTTTTATACGTTATTTTTGACATTGGCAGAACAAAAATTGATGTTGGGTCCAGGGGGCGGAGCCCCCAGAAGCTCAGAGGCTCTATACATTAAATTATCGTCAGATGTGCTTATTTCTTACCTTTTTTGTGACACTGGCAGGTCACGAAATGGTGTGGGGTGTACAGGGGGCGGAGCCCCCGGAAGCACAGGGGTTTTGGGCAATAAATAACGGTCAGATGAGCATATTTCTTTTATCTATTTGTGACACTTGCAAGACACAAATTGGTGTTGGGTCCAGGGGGCGGAGCCCCCGCAAGCTTAGGGGTTTTGGGCAATAAATAACGGTCAGATGAGCATATTTTTATACGTTATTTGTGACACTGGGAGGACACAAATAGGTGTTCGATCCAGGGGGCGGAGCCCCAAGAAGCTAAGGGGTTCTATACATTAAATTATCGTCAGATGAGCATATTTTATACTTTATTTGTGACACTGGCAGGACACAAATTGGTGTTGGATCCAGGGGGCGGAGCCCCAAAAAGCTAAAAGGTTCGATGACTTAAATTAAAGTCAGACGAGCATATTTTAAACTTTATTTGTGACACTGGCAGGACACAAATTGATGTTGGGTCCAGGGGACGGAGCCCCCATAAGCTCAAAGGCTTGTTACATTAAATTATCGTCAGATGTGCTTATTTGATACTTTATTTGTGACACTGGCAAGTCACGAATTAGTCCAGGAGTCGGAGCCCCCGGAAGCACAGGAGTTTTGGGCAATAAATAACGGTCAGATGAACATATTTTTATACGTTATTTGTGACATTGGCAGAACAAAAATTGATGTCAGGTCCAGGGGGCGGAGCCCCCAGAAGCTCAGAGGCTCTATACATGAAATTATCTTCAGATGTGCTTATTTCTTACCTTTTTTGTGACACTGCCAGGTCACGAATTGGTGTGGGGTGTACGGGGGGCGGAGCCCCAGGAAGCTAAGGGGTTTTGGGCAATAAATGACGGTCAGATGAGCATATTTTTATATTTATTTGTGACACTGGGAGGACACAAATAGGTGTTTGATCCAGGGGGCGGAGCCCCAAGAAGCTAAGGGGTTCAATACATTAAATGATCGTCAGATGAGCATATTTTATACTTTATTTGTTTAACTGGCAGGTCACAAATTGTTGTTGGATCCAGGGGCCGGAGCCCTAAGAAGCTTAGGGGTTCTATACAATAAATTATCGTCAGACTAGCATATTTTTATACTTTATTTGTGTCACTGGCAGGTCACAAATTGGTGTTGGGTGCAGAGGGCGTAGCCCCCAGAAGCTCAGTTGCTTTATACATTAAATTATCGTCAGATGTGCTTATTTCTTACCTTTTTTGTGACACTGGCAGGTCACGAATTGGTGTGGGTTCCAGGGGGCGGAGCCCCTGGAAGCACAGGGGTTTCGGGCAATAAGTAACGGTCAGATGAGCATATTTCTTTTATCTATTTGTGACACTGGCAAGACACAAATTGGTGTTAGGTCCAGGGGGCGGAGCCCCCGGAAGCTTAGGGGTTTTGGGCAATAAATAACGGTCAGATGAGCATATTTTTATACGTTATTTGTGACATTGGCAGGAAACAAATTGATGTTGGGTCCAGGGGGCGGAGCCCCCAGAAGCTCAGAGGCTCTATACATTAAATTATCGTCAGATGTGCTTATTTCTTACCTTTTTTTGTGAAACTGGCAGGTCACGAATTGGTGTGGGGTGTACAGGGGGCGAAGCCCCCGGAAGCACAGGGGTTTTGGGCAATAAATAACGGTCAGATGAGCATATTTCTTTTATCTATTTGTGACACTGGCAGGACACAAATTGGTGTTGGGTCCAGGGGGCGGAGCCCCCGGAAGCTTAGGGGTTTTGGGCAATAAATAACGGTCAGATGAGCATATTCTTATACGTTATTTGTGACATTGGCAGGACGCAAATTGAAGTTGGGTCCAGGGGGCGGAGCCCCCGGAAGCTATGGGGTTTTCGGCAATAAATAACGGTCAGATGAGCATTTTTTTAATATCTATTTGAGACACTGGCAGGACACAAATTGGTGTTGGATCCAGGGGGCGGAGCCCCAAAAAGCTAAAGGGTTCTATATATTAAATTATCGTCAGAGGAGCATATTTTATACTTTATTTGTGACACTGACAGGACACAAATTGATGTTGGGTCCAGGGGACGAGCCCCCATAAGCTCAGAGGCTTGTTACATTAAATTATCGTCAGATGTGCTTATTTTATACTTTATTTGTGACACTGGCAAGTCACGAATTGGTCCAGGGGGCGGAGCCCCCGGAAGCACAGGGGTTTTGGGCAATAAATAACGGTCAGATGACAATATATTTTTATCTATTTGTGACACAGGCAGGATACAAATTGGTGTTGGGTCCAGGGGGCGGAGCCCCCGGAAGCTAACGGGTTTTGGGCAATAAATAACTGTCAGATGAGCATATTTTTATACGTTATTTGTGACAATGGCAGAACAAAAATTGATGTTGGGTCCAGGGGGCGGAGCCCCCAGAAGCTCAGAGGCTCTATACATTAAATTATCGTCAGATGTGCTTATTTCTTACCTTTTTTTGTGACACTGGCAGGTCACGAATTGGTGTGGGTTCCAGGGGGCGGAGCCCCTGGAAGCACAGGGGTTTTGGGCAATAAATCACGGTCAGATGAGCATATTTCTTTTATCTATTTGTGACACTGGCAAGACACAAATTGGTGTTAGGTCCAGGGGGCGGAGCCCCCGGAAGCTTAGGGGTTTTGGGCAATAAATAACGGTCAGATGAGCATATTTTTATACGTTATTTGTGACATTGGCAGGAAACAAATTGATGTTGGGTCCAGGGGGCGGAGCCCCCAGAAGCTCAGAGGCTCTATACATTAAATTATCGTCAGATGTGCTTATTTCTTACCTTTTTTGTGAAACTGGCAGGTCACGAATTGGTGTGGGGTGTACAGGGGGCGAAGCCCCCGGAAGCACAGGGGTTTTGGGCAATAAATAACGGTCAGATGAGCATATTTCTTTTATATATTTGTGACACTTGCAGGACACAAATTGGTGTTGTGTCCAAGGGGCGGAGCCCCCGAAAGCTTAGGGGTTTTGGGCAATAAAGAACGGTCAGATGAGCATATTTTTATACGTTATTTGTGACATTGGCAGGACACAAATTGATGTTGGGTCCAGGGGGCGGAGCCCCCAGAAGCTCAGAGGCTTTATACATTAAATTATCGTCAGATGTGCTTATTTCTTACTTTTTTTGTGACACTGGCAGGTCACGAAATGGTGTTGGGTGTACTGGGGGCGGAGCCCCCGGAAGCTCAGAGCCTTATACATTAAATTATCGTTAGATGAGCATATTTTGATATCTATGTGTGACACTGGCAAGTCACGAATTGGTTTAGGGTCCAGGGGGCGGAGCTCCCGGAAGCACAGGGGTTTTGGGCAATAAATAACGGTCAGATGAGCATATTTCTTTTATCTATTTGTGACACTGGCAGGACACAAATTGGTGTTGGGTCCAGGGGGCGGAGCCCCCGGAAGCTCAGAGCATTATACATTAAATTATCGTTAGATGAGCATATTTTTAAATCTATGTGTGACACTGGCAAGTCACGAATTGGTTTAGGGTCCAGGGGGCGGAGCTCCCGGAAGCACAGGGGTTTTGGGCAATAAATAACGGTCAGATGAGCATATTTCTTTTATCTATTTGTGACACTGGCAGGACACAAATTGGTGTTGGGTCCAGGGGGCGGAGCCCCCGGAAGCTCAGAGCCTTATACATTAAATTATCGTTAGATGAGCATATTTTGATATCTATGTGTGACACTGGCAAGTCACGAATTGGTTTAGGGTCCAGGGGGCGGAGCCCCCGGAAGCACAGGGGTTTTGGGCAATAAATAACGGTCAGATGAGCATATTTTTATACGTTATTTTTGACATTGGCAGGACACAAATTGATGTTGGGTATAGGGGGCGGATCCCCCAGAAGCTCAGAGGCTCTATACATTAAATTATCGTCAGATGTGCTTATTTCTTACCTTTTTTGTGACACTGGCAGGTCACGAATTGGTGTGGGGTGTACAGGGGGCGGAGCCCCCGGAAGCACAGGGGTTTTGGGCAATAAATAACGGTCAGATGAGCATATTTCTTTTATCTATTTGTGACACTGGCAGGACACAAATTGGTGTTGGGTCCAAGGGGCGGAGCCCCCGGAAGCTTAGGGGTTTTGGGCAATAAATAACGGTCAGATGAGCATTTTTTAATATCTATTTGAGACACTGGCAGGACACAAATTGGTGTTGGATCCAGGGGGCGGAGCCCCAAAAAGCTAAAGGGTTCTATATATTAAATTATCGTCAGACGAGCATATTTTATACTTTATTTGTGACACTGGCAGAACACAAATTGATGTTGGGTCCAGGGGACGGAGCCCCCATAAGCTCAGAGGCTTGTTACATTAAATTATCGTATGATGTGCTTATTTTATACTTTATTTGTGACACTGGCAAGTCACGAATTGGTGTGGGTTCCAGGGGGCGGAGCCCCTGGAAGCACAGGGGTTTTGGGCAATAAATAACGGTCAGATGAGCATATTTCTTTTATCTATTTGTGACACTGGCAAGACACAAATTGGTGTTAGGTCCAGGGAGCGGAGCCCCCGGAAGCTTAGGGGTTTTGGGCAATAAATAACGGTCAGATGAGCATATTTTTATACGTTATTTGTGACATTGGCAGGAAACAAATTGATGTTGGGTCCAGGGGGTGGAGCCCCCAGAAGCTCGGAGGCTCTATACATTAAATTATCGTCAGATGTGCTTATTTCTTACCTTTTTTGTGACACTGGCAGGTCACGAATAGGTGTGGGGTGTACAGGGGGCGGAGCCCCCGGAAGCACAGGGGTTTTGGGCAATAAATAACGGTCAGATGAGCATATTTCTTTTATCTATTTGTGACACTGGCAGGACACAAATTGGTGTTGGGTCCAGGGGGCGAAGCCCCCGGAAGCTTAGGGGTTTTGGGCAATTAATAACGGTCAGATGAGCATATTTTTATACGTTATTTGTGACATTGGCAGGACACAAATTGATGTTGGGTCCAGGGGTCGGAGCCCCGGAAGCACAGGGGTTTTGGGCAATAAATAACGGTCAGATGACAATATATTTTGTATATATTTGTTACACAGGCAGGATACAAATTGGTGTTGGGTCCAGGGGGCGGAGCCCCCGGAAGCTAACGGGTTTTGGGCAATAAATAACGGTCAGATGAGCATATTTTTATACGTTATTTGTGACATTGGCAGAACAAAAATTGATGTTGGGTCCAGGGGCGGAGCCCCAAGAAGCCCAGAGGCTCTATACATGAAATTATATTCAGATGTGCTTATTTCTTACCTTTTTTTGTGACACTGGCAGGTCACGAATTGGTGTGGGGTGTACGGGGGGCGAAGCCCCCGGAAGCACAGGGGTTTTGGGCAATAAATGACGGTCAGATGAGCATATTTTTATATTTATTTGTGACACTGGGAGGACACAAATAGGTGTTCGATCCAGGGGGCGGAGCCCCAAGAAGCTAAGGGGTTCTATACATTAAATGATCGTCAGATGAGCATATTTTATACTTTATTTGTTTAACTGGCAGGTCACAAATTGTTGTTGGATCCAGGGGCCGGAGCCCTAAGAAGCTTAGGGGTTCTATACAATAAATTATCGTCAGACTAGCATATTTTTATACTTTATTTGTGTCACTGGCAGGTCACAAATTGGTGTGGGTTCCAGGGGGCGGAGCCCCTGGAAGCACAGGGGTTTCGGGCAATAAATAACGGTCAGATGAGCATATTTCTTTTATCTATTTGTGACACTGGCAAACACAAATTGGTGTTAGGTCCAGGGGGCGGAGCCCCCGGAAGCTTAGGGGTTTTGGGCAATAAATAACGGTCAGATGAGCATATTTTTATACGTTATTTGTGACATTGGCAGGAAACAAATTGATGTTGGGTCCAGGGGGCGGAGCCCCCAGAAGCTCAGAGGCTCTATACATTAAATTATCGTCAGATGTGCTTATTTCTTACCTTTTTTGTGACACTGGCAGGTCACGAATTGGTGTGGGTTCCAGGGGGCGGAGCCCCTGGAAGCACAGGGGTTTTGGGCAATAAATAACGGTCAGATGAGCATATTTATTTTATCTATTTGTGTCACTGGCAAGACACAAATTGGTGTTAGGTCCAGGGGGCAGAGCCCCCGGAAGCTTAGGGGTTTTGGGCAATATATAACGGTCAGATGAGTATATTTTTATACGTTATTTGTGACATTGGCAGGAAACAAATTGATGTTGGGTCCAGGGGGCGGAGCCCCCAGAAGCTCAGAGGCTCTATACATTAAATTATCGTCAGATGTGCTTATTTCTTACCTTTTTTGTGACACTGGCAGGTCACGAATTGGTGTGGGTTCCAGGGGGCGGAGCCCCTGGAAGCACAGGGGTTTTGGGCAATAAATAACGGTCAGATGACCATATTTCTTTTATCTATTTGTGACACTGGCAGGACAAAAATTGGTGTTGGACTAGGGGGCGGAGCCCCCGGAAGCTTAGGGGTTTTGGGCAATAAATAACGGTCAGATGAGCATATTCTTATACGTTATTTGTGACATTGGCAGGACACAAATTGATGTTGGGTCCAGGGGGCGGAGCCCCCGGAAGCTATGGGGTTTTCGGCAATAAATAACGGTCAGATGAGCATTTTTTTAATATCTATTTGAGACACTGGCAGGACACAAATTGGTGTTGGATCCAGGGGGCGGAGCCCCAAAAAGCTAAAGGGTTCTATATATTAAATTATCGTCAGAGGAGCATATTTTATACTTTATTTGTGACACTGACAGGACACAAATTGATGTTGGGTCCAGGGGACGAGCCCCCATAAGCTCAGAGGCGTGTTACATTAAATTATCGTCAGATGTGCTTATTTTATACTTTATTTGTGACACTGGCAAGTCACGAATTGGTCCAGGGGGCGGAGCCCCCGGAAGCACAGGGGTTTTGGGCAATAAATAACGGTCAGATAACAATATATTTTTTATCTATTTGTGACACAGGCATGATACAAATTGGTGTTGGGTCCAGGGGGCGGAGCCCCCGGAAGCTCAGTTGCTTTATACATTAAATTATCGTCAGATGTGCTTATTTCTTACCTTTTTTGTGACACTGGCAGGTCACGAATTGGTGTGGGTTCCAGGGGGCGGAGCCCCTGGAAGCACAGGGGTTTTGGGCAATAAATAACGGTCAGATGAGCATATTTTTATATTTATTTGTGACACTGGGAGGACACAAATAGGTGTTCGATCCAGGGGGCGGAGCCCCAAGAAGCTAAGGGGTTCTATATATTAAATTATCGTCAGATGAGCATATTTTATACTTTATTTGTTTCACTGGCAGGTCACAAATTGTTGTTGGATCCAGGGGCCGGAGCCCTAAGAAGCTTAGGGGTTCTATACATTAAATTATCGTCAGACGAGCATATTTTATACTTTATTTGTGACACTGGCAGGACACAAATTGATGTTGGGTCCAGTGGACGGAGCCCCCATAAGCTCAGAGGCTTGTTACATTAAATTATCGTCAGATGTGCTTATTTTATACTTTATTTGTGACACTGGCAAGTCACGAATTAGTCCAGGAGTCGGAGCCCCCGGAAGCACAGGGGTTTTGGGCAATAAATAACGGTCAGATGACAATATATTTTGTATCTATTTGTGACACAGGCATGATACAAATTTGTGTTGGGTCCAGGGGGCGGAGCCCCCGGAAGCCAACGGGTTTTGGGCAATAAATAACGGTCAGATGAACATATTTTTATACGTTATTTTTGACATTGGCAGAACAAAAATTGATGTTGGGTCCAGGGGGCGGAGCCCCCAGAAGCTCAGAGGCTCTATACATTAAATTATCGTCAGATGTGCTTATTTCTTACCTTTTTTGTGACACTGGCAGGTCACGAAATGGTGTGGGGTGTACAGGGGGCGGAGCCCCCGGAAGCACAGGGGTTTTGGGCAATAAATAACGGTCAGATGAGCATATTTCTTTTATCTATTTGTGACACTTGCAAGACACAAATTGGTGTTGGGTCCAGGGGGCGGAGCCCCCGCAAGCTTAGGGGTTTTGGGCAATAAATAACGGTCAGATGAGCATATTTTTATACGTTATTTGTGACACTGGGAGGACACAAATAGGTGTTCGATCCAGGGGGCGGAGCCCCAAGAAGCTAAGGGGTTCTATACATTAAATTATCGTCAGATGAGCATATTTTATACTTTATTTGTGACACTGGCAGGACACAAATTGGTGTTGGATCCAGGGGGCGGAGCCCCAAAAAGCTAAAAGGTTCGATGACTTAAATTAAAGTCAGACGAGCATATTTTAAACTTTATTTGTGACACTGGCAGGACACAAATTGATGTTGGGTCCAGGGGACGGAGCCCCCATAAGCTTAAAGGCTTGTTACATTAAATTATCGTCAGATGTGCTTATTTGATACTTTATTTGTGACACTGGCAAGTCACGAATTAGTCCAGGAGTCGGAGCCCCCGGAAGCACAGGAGTTTTGGGCAATAAATAACGGTCAGATGAACATATTTTTATACGTTATTTGTGACATTGGCAGAACAAAAATTGATGTCAGGTCCAGGGGGCGGAGCCCCCAGAAGCTCAGAGGCTCTATACATGAAATTATCTTCAGATGTGCTTATTTCTTACCTTTTTTGTGACACTGCCAGGTCACGAATTGGTGTGGGGTGTACGGGGGGCGGAGCCCCAGGAAGCTAAGGGGTTTTGGGCAATAAATGACGGTCAGATGAGCATATTTTTATATTTATTTGTGACACTGGGAGGACACAAATAGGTGTTTGATCCAGGGGGCGGAGCCCCAAGAAGCTAAGGGGTTCAATACATTAAATGATCGTCAGATGAGCATATTTTATACTTTATTTGTTTAACTGGCAGGTCACAAATTGTTGTTGGATCCAGGGGCCGGAGCCCTAAGAAGCTTAGGGGTTCTATACAATAAATTATCGTCAGACTAGCATATTTTTATACTTTATTTGTGTCACTGGCAGGTCACAAATTGGTGTTGGGTGCAGAGGGCGTAGCCCCCAGAAGCTCAGTTGCTTTATACATTAAATTATCGTCAGATGTGCTTATTTCTTACCTTTTTTGTGACACTGGCAGGTCACGAATTGGTGTGGGTTCCAGGGGGCGGAGCCCCTGGAAGCACAGGGGTTTCGGGCAATAAGTAACGGTCAGATGAGCATATTTCTTTTATCTATTTGTGACACTGGCAAGACACAAATTGGTGTTGGATCCAGGGGGCGGAGCCCCAAAAAGCTAAAGGGTTCTATATATTAAATTATCGTCAGAGGAGCATATTTTATACTTTATTTGTGACACTGACAGGACACAAATTGATGTTGGGTCCAGGGGACGAGCCCCCATAAGCTCAGAGGCTTGTTACATTAAATTATCGTCAGATGTGCTTATTTTATACTTTATTTGTGACACTGGCAAGTCACGAATTGGTCCAGGGGGCGGAGCCCCCGGAAGCACAGGGGTTTTGGGCAATAAATAACGGTCAGATGACAATATATTTTTATCTATTTGTGACACAGGCAGGATACAAATTGGTGTTGGGTCCAGGGGGCGGAGCCCCCGGAAGCTAACGGGTTTTGGGCAATAAATAACTGTCAGATGAGCATATTTTTATACGTTATTTGTGACAATGGCAGAACAAAAATTGATGTTGGGTCCAGGGGGCGGAGCCCCCAGAAGCTCAGAGGCTCTATACATTAAATTATCGTCAGATGTGCTTATTTCTTACCTTTTTTGTGACACTGGCAGGTCACGAATTGGTGTGGGTTCCAGGGGGCGGAGCCCCTGGAAGCACAGGGGTTTTGGGCAATAAATCACGGTCAGATGAGCATATTTCTTTTATCTATTTGTGACACTGGCAAGACACAAATTGGTGTTAGGTCCAGGGGGCGGAGCCCCGGAAGCTTAGGGGTTTTGGGCAATAAATAACGGTCAGATGAGCATATTTTTATACGTTATTTGTGACATTGGCAGGAAACAAATTGATGTTGGGTCCAGGGGGCGGAGCCCCCAGAAGCTCAGAGGCTCTATACATTAAATTATCGTCAGATGTGCTTATTTCTTACCTTTTTTGTGAAACTGGCAGGTCACGAATTGGTGTGGGGTGTACAGGGGGCGAAGCCCCCGGAAGCACAGGGGTTTTGGGCAATAAATAACGGTCAGATGAGCATATTTCTTTTATATATTTGTGACACTTGCAGGACACAAATTGGTGTTGTGTCCAAGGGGCGGAGCCCCCGAAAACTTAGGGGTTTTGGGCAATAAAGAACGGTCAGATGAGCATATTTTTATACGTTATTTGTGACATTGGCAGGACACAAATTGATGTTGGGTCCAGGGGGCGGAGCCCCCAGAAGCTCAGAGGCTTTATACATTAAATTATCGTCAGATGTGCTTATTTCTTACTTTTTTTGTGACACTGGCAGGTCACGAAATGGTGTTGGGTGTACTGGGGGCGGAGCCCCCGGAAGCTCAGAGCCTTATACATTAAATTATCGTTAGATGAGCATATTTTGATATCTATGTGTGACACTGGCAAGTCACGAATTGGTTTAGGGTCCAGGGGGCGGAGCTCCCGGAAGCACAGGGGTTTTGGGCAATAAATAACGGTCAGATGAGCATATTTCTTTTATCTATTTGTGACACTGGCAGGACACAAATTAGTGTTGGGTCCAGGGGGCGGAGCCCCCGGAAGCTCAGAGCATTATACATTAAATTATCGTTAGATGAGCATATTTTTAAATCTATGTGTGACACTGGCAAGTCACGAATTGGTTTAGGGTCCAGGGGGCGGAGCTCCCGGAAGCACAGGGGTTTTGGGCAATAAATAACGGTCAGATGAGCATATTTCTTTTATCTATTTGTGACACTGGCAGGACACAAATTGGTGTTGGGTCCAGGGGGCGGAGCCCCCGGAAGCTCAGAGCCTTATACATTAAATTATCGTTAGATGAGCATATTTTGATATCTATGTGTGACACTGGCAAGTCACGAATTGGTTTAGGGTCCAGGGGGCGGAGCCCCCGGAAGCACAGGGGTTTTGGGCAATAAATAACGGTCAGATGAGCATATTTTTATACGTTATTTTTGACATTGGCAGGACACAAATTGATGTTGGGTATAGGGGGCGGATCCCCCAGAAGCTCAGAGGCTCTATACATTAAATTATCGTCAGATGTGCTTATTTCTTACCTTTTTTGTGACACTGGCAGGTCACGAATTGGTGTGGGGTGTACAGGGGGCGGAGCCCCCGGAAGCACAGGGGTTTTGGGCAATAAATAACGGTCAGATGAGCATATTTCTTTTATCTATTTGTGACACTGGCAGGACACAAATTGGTGTTGGGTCCAAGGGGCGGAGCCCCCGGAAGCTTAGGGGTTTTGGGCAATAAATAACGGTCAGATGAGCATTTTTTAATATCTATTTGAGACACTGGCAGGACACAAATTGGTGTTGGATCCAGGGGGCGGAGCCCCAAAAAGCTAAAGGGTTCTATATATTAAATTATCGTCAGACGAGCATATTTTATACTTTATTTGTGACACTGGCAGAACACAAATTGATGTTGGGTCCAGGGGACGGAGCCCCCATAAGCTCAGAGGCTTGTTACATTAAATTATCGTATGATGTGCTTATTTTATACTTTATTTGTGACACTGGCAAGTCACGAATTGGTGTGGGTTCCAGGGGGCGGAGCCCCTGGAAGCACAGGGGTTTTGGGCAATAAATAACGGTCAGATGAGCATATTTCTTTTATCTATTTGTGACACTGGCAAGACACAAATTGGTGTTAGGTCCAGGGAGCGGAGCCCCCGGAAGCTTAGGGGTTTTGGGCAATAAATAACGGTCAGATGAGCATATTTTTATACGTTATTTGTGACATTGGCAGGAAACAAATTGATGTTGGGTCCAGGGGGTGGAGCCCCCAGAAGCTCGGAGGCTCTATACATTAAATTATCGTCAGATGTGCTTATTTCTTACCTTTTTTGTGACACTGGCAGGTCACGAATAGGTGTGGGGTGTACAGGGGGCGGAGCCCCCGGAAGCACAGGGGTTTTGGGCAATAAATAACGGTCAGATGAGCATATTTCTTTTATCTATTTGTGACACTGGCAGGACACAAATTGGTGTTGGGTCCAGGGGGCGAAGCCCCCGGAAGCTTAGGGGTTTTGGGCAATTAATAACGGTCAGATGAGCATATTTTTATACGTTATTTGTGACATTGGCAGGACACAAATTGATGTTGGGTCCAGGGGTCGGAGCCCCGGAAGCACAGGGGTTTTGGGCAATAAATAACGGTCAGATGACAATATATTTTGTATATATTTGTTACACAGGCAGGATACAAATTGGTGTTGGGTCCAGGGGGCGGAGCCCCCGGAAGCTAACGGGTTTTGGGCAATAAATAACGGTCAGATGAGCATATTTTAATACGTTATTTGTGACATTGGCAGAACAAAAATTGATGTTGGGTCCAGGGGCGGATTCCCCAAGAAGCCCAGAGGCTCTATACATGAAATTATATTCAGATGTGCTTATTTCTTACCTTTTTTGTGACACTGGCAGGTCACGAATTGGTGTGGGGTGTACGGGGGGCGAAGCCCCCGGAAGCACAGGGGTTTTGGGCAATAAATGACGGTCAGATTAGCATATTTTTATATTTATTTGTGACACTGGGAGGACACAAATAGCTGTTCGATCCAGGGGGCGGAGCCCCAAGAAGCTAAGGGGTTCTATACATTAAATGATCGTCAGATGAGCATATTTTATACTTTATTTGTTTAACTGGCAGGTCACAAATTGTTGTTGGATCCAGGGGCCGGAGCCCTAAGAAGCTTAGGGGTTCTATACAATAAATTATCGTCAGACTAGCATATTTTTATACTTTATTTGTGTCACTGGCAGGTCACAAATTGGTTTGGGTTCCAGGGGGCGGAGCCCCTGGAAGCACAGGGGTTTCGGGCAATAAATAACGGTCAGATGAGCATATTTCTTTTATCTATTTGTGACACTGGCAAACACAAATTGGTGTTAGGTCCAGGGGGCGGAGCCCCCGGAAGCTTAGGGGTTTTGGGCAATAAATAACGGTCAGATGAGCATATTTTTATACGTTATTTGTGACATTGGCAGGAAACAAATTGATGTTGGGTCCAGGGGGCGGAGCCCCCAGAAGCTCAGAGGCTCTATACATTAAATTATCGTCAGATGTGCCTATTTTTTACCTTTTTTGTGACACTGGCAGGTCACGAATTGGTGTGGGTTCCAGGGGGCGGAGCCCCTGGAAGCACAGGGGTTTTGGGCAATAAATAACGGTCAGATGAGCATATTTATTTTATCTATTTGTGTCACTGGCAAGACACAAATTGGTGTTAGGTCCAGGGGGCAGAGCCCCCGGAAGCTTAGGGGTTTTGGGCAATATATAACGGTCAGATGAGTATATTTTTATACGTTATTTGTGACATTGGCAGGAAACAAATTGATGTTGGGTCCAGGGGGCGGAGCCCCCAGAAGCTCAGAGGCTCTATACATTAAATTATCGTCAGATATGCTTATTTCTTACCTTTTTTGTGACACTGGCAGGTCACGAATTGGTGTGGGTTCCAGGGGGCGGAGCCCCTGGAAGCACAGGGGTTTTGGGCAATAAATAACGGTCAGATGACCATATTTCTTTTATCTATTTGTGACACTGGCAGGACACAAATTGGTGTTGGGTCCAGGGGGCGGAGCCCCCGGAAGCTTAGGGGTTTTGGGCAATAAATAACGGTCAGATGAGCATATTCTTATACGTTATTTGTGACATTGGCAGGACACAAATTGATGTTGGGTCCAGGGGGCGGAGCCCCCGGAAGCTATGGGGTTTTCGGCAATAAATAACGGTCAGATGAGCATTTTTTAAATATCTATTTGAGACACTGGCAGGACACAAATTGGTGTTGGATCCAGGGGGCGGAGCCCCAAAAAGCTAAAGGGTTCTATATATTAAATTATCGTCAGAGGAGCATATTTTATATTTTATTTGTGACACTGACAGGACTGACAGGGGTTTCGGGCAATAAATAACGGTCAGATGAGCATATTTCTTTTATCTATTTGTGATACTGGCAAACACAAATTGGTGTTAGGTCCAAGGGGCGGAGCCCCCGGAAGCTTAGGGGTTTTGGGCAATAAATAACGGTCAGATGAGCATATTTTTATACGTTATTTGTGACATTGGCAGGAAACAAATTGATGTTGGGTCCAGGGGGCGGAGCCCCCAGAAGCTCAGACGCTCTATACATTAAATTATCGTCAGATGTGCTTATTTTTTACCTTTTTTGTGACACTGGCAGGTCACGAATTGGTGTGGGTTCCAGGGGGCGGAGCCCCTGGAAGCACAGGGGTTTTGGGCAATAAATAACGGTCAGATGAGCATATTTATTTTATCTATTTGTGTCACTGGCAAGACACAAATTGGTGTTAGGTCCAGGGGGCAGAGCCCCCGGAAGCTTAGGGGTTTTGGGCAATATATAACGGTCAGATGAGTATATTTTTATACGTTATTTGTGATATTGGCAGGAAACAAATTGATGTTGGGTCCAGGGGGCGGAGCCCCCAGAAGCTCAGAGGCTCTATACATTAAATTATCGTCAGATGTGCTTATTTCTTACCTTTTTTGTGACACTGGCAGGTCACGAATTGGTGTGGGTTCCAGGGGGCGGAGCCCCTGGAAGCACAGGGGTTTTGGGCAATAAATAACGGTCAGATGACCATATTTCTTTTATCTATTTGTGACACTGGCAGGACACAAATTGGTGTTGGGTCCAGGGGGCGGAGCCCCCGGAAGCTTAGGGGTTTTGGGCAATAAATAACGGTCAGATGAGCATATTCTTATACGTTATTTGTGACATTGGCAGGACACAAATTGATGTTGGGTCCAGGGGGCGGAGCCCCCGGAAGCTATGGGGTTTTCGGCAATAAATAACGGTCAGATGAGCATTTTTTTAATATCTATTTGAGACACTGGCAGGACACAAATTGGTGTTGGATCCAGGGGGCGGAGCCCCAAAAAGCTAAAGGGTTCTATATATTAAATTATCGTCAGAGGAGCATATTTTATATTTTATTTGTGACACTGACAGGACACAAATTGATGTTGGGTCCAGGGGACGAGCCCCCATAAGCTCAAAGGCGTGTTACATTAAATTATCGTCAGATGTGCTTATTTTATACTTTATTTGTGACACTGGCAAGTCACGAATTGGTCCAGGGGGCGGAGCCCCCGGAAGCACAGGGGTTTTGGGCAATAAATAACGGTCAGATAACAATATATTTTTTATCTATTTGTGACACAGGCATGATACAAATTGGTGTTGGGTCCAGGGGGCGGAGCCCCCGGAAGCTCAGTTGCTTTATACATTAAATTATCGTCTGATGTGCTTATTTCTTACCTTTTTTGTGACACTGGCAGGTCACGAATTGGTGTGGGTTCCAGGGGGGCGGAGCCCCTGGAAGCACAGGGGTTTTGGGCAATAAATAACGGTCAGATGAGCATATTTCTTTTATCTATTTGTGACACTGGCAAGACACAAATTGGTGTTAGGTCCAGGGGGCGGAGCCCCCGGAAGCTTAGGGGTTTTGGGCAATAAATAACGATCAGATGAGCATATTTTTATACGTTATTTGTGACATTGGCAGGAAACAAATTGATGTTGGGTCCAGGGGGCGGACCCCCAGAAGCTCAGAGTCTCTATACATTAAATTATCGTCAGATGTGCTTTTATTTGTTACCTTTTTTGTGACACTGGCAGGTCACGAATTGGTGTGGGTGTACAGGGGACGAAGCCTCCGGAAGCACAGGGGTTTTGGGCAATAAATAACGGTCAGATGACCATATTTCTTTTATCTATTTGTGACACTGGCAGGACACAAATTGGTGTTGGGTCCAGGGGGCGGAGCCCCCGGAAGCTTAGGGGTTTTTGGCAATAAATAACGGTCAGATGAGCATATTCTTATACGTTATTTGTGACATTGGCAGGACACAAATTGATGTTGGGTCCAGGGGGCGGAGCCCCAGGAAGCTAAGGGGTTTTGGGCAATAAATAACGGTCAGATGAGCATATTTTTTATATTTATTTGTGACACTGGCAGGACACAAATTGGTGTTGGATCCAGGGGGCGGAGCCCCAAAAAGCTAAAGGGTTCTATATCGTCAGACGAGCATATTTTATACTTTATTTGCGACACTGACAGGACACAAATTGATGTTGGGTCCAGGGGACGGAGCCCCCATAAGCTCAGAGGCTTGTTACATTAAATTATCGTCAGATGTGCTTATTTGATACTTTATTTGTGACACTGGCAAGTCACGAATTAGTCCAGGAGTCGGAGCCCCCGGAAGCACAGGGGTTTTGGGCAATAAATAACGGTCAGATGACAATATATTTTGTATCTATTTGTGACACAGGCATGATACAAATTTGTGTTGGGTCCAGGGGGCGGAGCCCCGGAATCTAACGGGTTTTGGGCAATAAATAACGGTCAGATGAACATATTTTTATACGTTATTTGTGACATTGGCAGAACAAAAATTGATGTTGGGTCCAGGGGGCGGAGCCCCCAGAAGCTCAGAGGCTCTATACATTAAATTATCGTCAGATGTGCTCATTTCTTACCTTTTTTGTGACACTGGCAGGTCACGAAATGGTGTGGGGTGTACAGGGGGCGGAGCCCCCGGAAGCACAGGGGTTTTGGGCAATAAATAACGGTCAGATGAGCATATTTCTTTTATATATTTGTTACACAGGCAGGATACAAATTGGTGTTGGGTCCAGGGGGCGGAGCCCCCGGAAGCTAACGGGTTTTGGGCAATAAATAACGGTCAGATGAGCATATTTTAATACGTTATTTGTGACATTGGCAGAACAAAAATTGATGTTGGGTCCAGGGGCGGAGCCCCAAGAAGCCCAGAGGCTCCATACATGAAATTATATTCAGATGTGCTTATTTCTTACCTTTTTTGTGACACTGGCAGGTCACGAATTGGTGTGGGGTGTACGGGGGGCGAAGCCCCCGGAAGCACAGGGGTTTTGGGCAATAAATGACGGTCAGATGAGCATATTTTTATATTTATTTGTGACACTGGGAGGACACAAATAGGTGTTCGATCCAGGGGGCGGAGCCCCAAGAAGCTAAGGGGTTCTATACATTAAATGATCGTCAGATGAGCATATTTTATACTTTATTTGTTTAACTGGCAGGTCACAAATTGTTGTTGGATCCAGGGGCCGGAGCCCTAAGAAGCTTAGGGGTTCTATACAATAAATTATCGTCAGACTAGCATATTTTTATACTTTATTTGTGTCACTGGCAGGTCACAAATTGGTGTGGGTTCCAGGGGGCGGAGCCCCTGGAAGCACAGGGGTTTCGGGCAATAAATAACGGTCAGATGAGCATATTTCTTTTATCTATTTGTGACACTGGCAAACACAAATTGGTGTTAGGTCCAGGGGGCGGAGCCCCCGGAAGCTTAGGGGTTTTGGGCAATAAATAACGGTCAGATGAGCATATTTTTATACGTTATTTGTGACATTGGCAGGAAACAAATTGATGTTGGGTCCAGGGGGCGGAGCCCCCAGAAGCTCAGAGGCTCTATACATTAAATTATCGTCAGATGTGCTTATTTTTTACCTTTTTTGTGACACTGGCAGGTCACGAATTGGTGTGGGTTCCAGGGGGCGGAGCCCCTGGAAGCACAGGGGTTTTGGGCAATAAATAACGGTCAGATGAGCATATTTATTTTATCTATTTGTGTCACTGGCAAGACACAAATTGGTGTTAGGTCCAGGGGGCAGAGCCCCCGGAAGCTTAGGGGTTTTGGGCAATATATAACGGTCAGATGAGTATATTTTTATACGTTATTTGTGACATTGGCAGGAAACAAATTGATGTTGGGTCCAGGGGGCGGAGCCCCCAGAAGCTCAGAGGCTCTATACATTAAATTATCGTCAGATGTGCTTATTTCTTACCTTTTTTGTGACACTGGCAGGTCACGAATTGGTGTGGGTTCCAGGGGGCGGAGCCCCTGGAAGCACAGGGGTTTTGGGCAATAAATAACGGTCAGATGACCATATTTCTTTTATCTATTTGTGACACTGGCAGGACACAAATTGGTGTTGGGTCCAGGGGGCGGAGCCCCCGGAAGCTTAGGGGTTTTGGGCAATAAATAACGGTCAGATGAGCATATTCTTATACGTTATTTGTGACATTGGCAGGACACAAATTGATGTTGGGTCCAGGGGGCGGAGCCCCCGGAAGCTATGGGGTTTTCGGCAATAAATAACGGTCAGATGAGCATTTTTTTAATATCTATTTGAGACACTGGCAGGACACAAATTGGTGTTGGATCCAGGGGGCGGAGCCCCAAAAAGCTAAAGGGTTCTATATATTAAATTATCGTCAGAGGAGCATATTTTATACTTTATTTGTGACACTGACAGGACACAAATTGATGTTGGGTCCAGGGGACGAGCCCCCATAAGCTCAAAGGCGTGTTACATTAAATTATCGTCAGATGTGCTTATTTTATACTTTATTTGTGACACTGGCAAGTCATGAATTGGTCCAGGGGGCGGAGCCCCCGGAAGCACAGGGGTTTTGGGCAATAAATAACGGTCAGATAACAATATATTGTTTATCTATTTGTGACACAGGCATGATACAAATTGGTGTTGGGTCCAGGGGGCGGAGCCCCCGGAAGCTCAGTTGCTTTATACATTAAATTATCGTCAGATGTGCTTATTTCTTACCTTTTTTGTGACACTGGCAGGTCACGAATTGGTGTGGGTTCCAGGGGGCGGAGCCCCTGGAAGCACAGGGGTTTTGGGCAATAAATAACGGTCAGATGAGCATATTTCTTTTATCTATTTGTGACACTGGCAAGACACAAATTGGTGTTGGGTCCAGGGGGCGGAGCCCCCGGAAGCTTAGGGGTTTTGGGCAATAAATAACGATCAGATGAGCATATTTTTATACGTTATTTGTGACATTGGCAGGAAACAAATTGATGTTGGGTCCAGGGGGCGGAGCCCCCAGAAGCTCAGAGGCTCTATACATTAAATTATCGTCAGATGTGCTTATTTCTTACCTTTTTTGTGAAACTGGCAGGTCACGAATTGGTGTGGGGTGTACAGGGGGCGAAGCCCCCGGAAGCACAGGGGTTTTGGGCAATAAATAACGGTCAGATGAGCATATTTCTTTTATCTATTTGTGACACTGGCAGGACACAAATTGGTGTTGGGTCCAGGGGGCGGAGCCCCCGGAAGCTTAGGGGTTTTGGGCAATAAATAACGGTCAGATGAGCATATTCTTATACGTTATTTGTGACATTGGCAGGACGCAAATTGAAGTTGGGTCCAGGGGGCGGAGCCCCCGGAAGCTATGGGGTTTTCGGCAATAAATAACGGTCAGATGAGCATTTTTTTAATATCTATTTGAGACACTGGCAGGACACAAATTGGTGTTGGATCCAGGGGGCGGAGCCCCAAAAAGCTAAAGGGTTCTATATCGTCAGAGGAGCATATTTTATACTTTATTTGTGACACTGACAGGACACAAATTGATGTTGGGTCCAGGGGACGAGCCCCCATAAGCTCAGAGGCTTGTTACATTAAATTATCGTCAGATGTGCTTATTTTATACTTTATTTGTGACACTGGCAAGTCACGAATTGGTCCAGGGGGCGGAGCCCCCGGAAGCACAGGGGTTTTGGGCAATAAATAACGGTCAGATGACAATATATTTTTATCTATTTGTGACACAGGCAGGATACAAATTGGTGTTAGGTCCAGGGGGCGGAGCCCCCGGAAGCTAACGGGTTTTGGGCAATAAATAACTGTCAGATGAGCATATTTTTATACGTTATTTGTGACAATGGCAGAACAAAAATTGATGTTGGGTCCAGGGGGCGGAGCCCCCAGAAGCTCAGAGGCTCTATACATTAAATTATCGTCAGATGTGCTTATTTCTTACCTTTTTTGTGACACTGGCAGGTCACGAATTGGTGTGGGTTCCAGGGGGCGGAGCCCCTGGAAGCACAGGGGTTTTGGGCAATAAATCACGGTCAGATGAGCATATTTCTTTTATCTATTTGTGACACTGGCAAGACACAAATTGGTGTTAGGTCCAGGGGGCGGAGCCCCGGAAGCTTAGGGGTTTTGGGCAATAAATAACGGTCAGATGAGCATATTTTTATACGTTATTTGTGACATTGGCAGGAAACAAATTGATGTTGGGTCCAGGGGGCGGAGCCCCCAGAAGCTCAGAGGCTCTATACATTAAATTATCGTCAGATGTGCTTATTTCTTACCTTTTTTGTGAAACTGGCAGGTCACGAATTGGTGTGGGGTGTACAGGGGGCGAAGCCCCGGAAGCACAGGGGTTTTGGGCAATAAATAACGGTCAGATGAGCATATTTCTTTTATATATTTGTGACACTTGCAGGACACAAATTGGTGTTGTGTCCAAGGGGCGGAGCCCCCGAAAACTTAGGGGTTTTGGGCAATAAAGAACGGTCAGATGAGCATATTTTTATACGTTATTTGTGACATTGGCAGGACACAAATTGATGTTGGGTCCAGGGGGCGGAGCCCCCAGAAGCTCAGAGGCTTTATACATTAAATTATCGTCAGATGTGCTTATTTCTTACTTTTTTTGTGACACTGGCAGGTCACGAAATGGTGTTGGGTGTACTGGGGGCGGAGCCCCCGGAAGCTCAGAGCCTTATACATTAAATTATCGTTAGATGAGCATATTTTGATATCTATGTGTGACACTGGCAAGTCACGAATTGGTTTAGGGTCCAGGGGGCGGAGCTCCCGGAAGCACAGGGGTTTTGGGCAATAAATAACGGTCAGATGAGCATATTTCTTTTATCTATTTGTGACACTGGCAGGACACAAATTAGTGTTGGGTCCAGGGGGCGGAGCCCCCGGAAGCTCAGAGCATTATACATTAAATTATCGTTAGATGAGCATATTTTTATACGTTATTTGTGACATTTGCAGAACAAAAATTGATGTTGGGTGCAGGGGGCGGTGCCCCCAGAAATTCTGAGACTCTATACATGAAATTATCTCAAGATGTGCTTATTTCTTACCTTTTTTGTGACACTGGCAGGTCACGAATTGGTGTGGGGTGTACGGGGGCGGAGCCCCAGGAAGCTAAGGGGTTCTATATAAAATTATCGTCAGATGAGCATATTTTATACTTTATTTGTGACACTGGCAGGTCACGAATTGGTGTAGGGTGTACAGGGGGCGGAGCCCCCGGAAGAACAGGGGTTTTGGGCAATAAATAACGGTCAGATGAGCATATTTCTTTAATCTATTTGTGACACTGGCAGGACATAAATTGGTGTTGGGTCCAGGGGGCGGAGCCCCCGGAAGCTTAGGGGTTTTGGGCAATAAATTACGGTCAGATGAGCATATTTTTATACGTTATTTGTGACACTGGGAGGACACAAATAGGTGTTTGATCCAGGGGGCGGAGCCCCAAGAAGCTAAGGGGTTCTATACATTAAATTATCGTCAGATGAGCATATTTTATACTTTATTTGTGACACTGGCAGGACACAAATTGGTGTTGGATCCAGGGGGCGGAGCCCCAAAAAGCTAAAAGGTTCGATATATTAAATTATCGTCAGACGAGCATATTTTATACTTTATTTGTGACACTGGCAGGACACAAATTGATGTTGGGTCCAGGGGACGGAGCCCCCATAAGCTCAAAGGCTTGTTACATTAAATTATCGTCAGATGTGCTTATTTGATACTTTATTTGTGACACTGGCAAGTCACGAATTAGTCCAGGAGTCGGAGCCCCCGGAAGCACAGGAGTTTTGGGCAATAAATAACGGTCAGATGAACATATTTTTATACGTTATTTGTGACATTGGCAGAACAAAAATTGATGTCAGGTCCAGGGGGCGGAGCCCCCAGAAGCTCAGAGGCTCTATACATAAAATTATCTTCAGATGTGCTTATTCTTACCTTTTTTGTGACACTGCCAGGTCACGAATTGGTGTGGGGTGCGGGGCCGGAGCCCCCAGAAACTCAGGGATTTTATACATTAAATTATCGTCAGACTAGCATATTTTATACTTTATTTGTGTCACTGGCAGGTCACAAATTGGTGTTGGGTGCGGGGCCGGAGCCCCCAGAAACTCAGGGATTCTATACATTAAATTATCGTAAGACGAGCATATTTTATACTTTATTTGTGTCACTGGCAGGTCACAAATTAATGTTGGGTGCAGGGCCAGAGCCCCCTGAAACTCAGGGGTTTTATACATTAAATTATCGTCAGATGTGCATATTTTATACTTTATTTGTGACACTGGCAAGTCACCTTTTGGTGTGGGGTCCAGGGGGCAATAAATAACGGTCAGATGAGCATATTTCTTTTATCTATTTGTGACACTGGCAAGACACAAATTGGTGTTGAGTCCAGGGGGCGGAGCCCCCGGAAGATTAGGGGTTTTGGGCAATAAATAACGGTCAGATGGGCATATTTTTATACGTTATTTGTGACATTGGCAGGAAACAAATTGATGTTGGGTCCAGGGGGCGGAGCCCCCAGAAGCTCAGAGGCTTTATACATTAAATTATCGTCAGATGTGCTTATTTCTTACCTTTTTTGTGACACTGGCAGGTCACGAAATGGTGTGGGGTGTTCTGGGGGCGGAGCCCCCGGAAGCTCAGAGCCTTATACATTAAATTATCGTTAGATGAGCATATTTTGATATCTATGTGTGACACTGGCAAGTCACGAATTGGTGTGGGGTCCAGGGGGCGAAGCCCGAAGAAGCTAAGGGGTTCTATACATTAAATTATCGTCAGACGAGTATATTTTTATACTTTATTTGTGTCACTGGCAGGTCACAAATTGGTGTTGGGTGCAGAGGGCGTAGTCCCCAGAAGCTCAGTTGCTTTATACATTAAAGTATCGTCAGATGTGCATATTTTATACTTTATTTGTGACACTGGCAAGTCACGTTCCGGTGTGGGGTGTACAGGGGGCGGAGCCCCAGGAAGCTAAGGGGTTTTGGGCAATAAATAACGATCAGATGAGCATATTTTTATATCTATTTATGACACTGGCAGGACACAAATTGGTGTTGGGTCTAGGGGGCAGAGCCCCCGGAAGCTAAGGGGTTTTGGGCAATAAATAACGGGAATATGAGCATATTTTATATCTATTTGTGACACTGGCAGGACACAAATTGGTGTTGGATCAAGGGGGCGGAGCCCCCAGAAACTCAGGGGTTTTATACATTAAAGTATCGTCAGATGTGCATATTTTATACTTTATTTGTGACACTGGCAAGTCACGTTCCGGTGTGGGGTGTACAGGGGGCGGAGCCCCAGGAAGCTAAGGGGTTTTGGGCAATAAATAACGATCAGATGAGCATATTTTTATATCTATTTGTGACAATGGCAGGACACATAATGGTGTTGGATCTAGGGGGCGGAGCCCCTAGAAGCTAAGGGGTTCTAAACAATGAATTATTGTCAGACGAGTATATTTTATACTTTGTTTGTGAAACTGGCAGGTCACGAATTGGTGTGGGGTGGACAGGGGGCGGAGCCCCCGGAAGGTAAGAGGTTTTTGGCAATTAATAACGGTCAGATGAGCATATTCTTTTTTGTATCTATTTGTGACACTGGCAGAACACAAATTCGTGTTGGGTCCAGGGGGCGGAGCCCCCGGAGGCTTAGGGGTTTTGGGCAATAAATAACGGTAAAATGAGCTCATTTTTATACGTTATTTGTGACATTGGCAGGACACAAATTGATGTTGGGTCCAGGGGGCGGAGCCCCCAGAAGCTCAGAGGCTTTATACATTACATTATCGTCAGATTTTCTTATTTATAACCTTTTTTGCGACACTGGCAGGTCACAAATTGGTGTTGGGTCCACAAGGCGGAGTCCCCGGAAGCTTAGGAGTTTTGGGCAATAAATAACGGTCAGATGAGCATATTTCTTTTATCTATTTGTGACACTGGCAGGACCCAATTTGTTGTTGGGTCCAGGGGGCGGAGCCCCCGGAAGCTTAGGGGTTTTGGGCAATAAATAACGGTCAGATGAGCATATTTTTATACGTTATTTATGACATTGGCAGGACACAAATTGATGTTGGGTCCAGGGGGCGGAGCCCCCAGAAGCTCAGAGGCTCTATACATTAAATTATCGTAGAATGTGCTTATTTCTTACCTTTTTTGTGACACTGGCAGGCCACGAATCGGTGTGGGGTGTACAGGGGGCGGAGCCTCCGGAAGCTTAGGGGTTTTGGGCAATAAATAACGGTCAGATGAGCATATTTTTATACGTTATTTATGACATTGGCAGGACACAAATTGATGTTGGGTCCAGGGGGCGGAGCCCCCGGAAGCTCAGAGCCTTATACATTAAATTATCGTTAGATGAGCATATTTTGATATCTATGTGTGACACTGGCAAGTCACGAATTGGTTTAGGGTCCAGGGGGCGGAGCCCCCGGAAGCACAGGGGTTTTGTGCAATAAATAACGGTCAGATGAGCATATTTCTTTTATCTATTTGTGACACTGGCAGGACACAAATTGGTGTTGGGTCCAGGGGGCGGAGCCCCCGGAAGCTTTGGGGTTTTGGGCAATAAATAACGGTCAGATGAGCATATTTTTATACGTTATTTTTGACATTGGCAGGACACAAATTGATGTTGGGTATAGGGGCGGATCCCCCAGAAGCTCAGAGGCTCTATACATTAAATTATCGTCAGATGTGCTTATTTCTTACCTTTTTTGTGACACTGGCAGGTCACGAATTGGTGTGGGGTGTACAGGGGGCGGAGCCCCCGGAAGCACAGGGGTTTTGGGCAATAAATAACGGTCAGATGAGCATATTTCTTTTATCTATTTGTGACACTGGCAGGACACAAATTGGTGTTGGGTCCAAGGGGCGGAGCCCCCGGAAGCTTAGAGGTTTTGGGCAATAAATAACGGTCAGATGAGCATATTTCTTTTATCTATTTGTGACACTGGCAGGACACAAATTGGTGTTGGATCCAGGGGGCGGAGCCCCAAAAAGCTAAAGGGTTCTATATATTAAATTATCGTCAGACGAGCATATTTTATACTTTATTTGTGACAATAAATAACGGTCAGATGAGCATATTTCTTTTATCTATTTGTGACACTGGCAGGACACAAATTGGTGTTGGGTCCAGGGGGCGAAGCCCCCGGAAGCTTAGAGGTTTTGGGCAATAAATAACAGTCAGATGAGCATATTTTTATACGTTATTTGTGACATTGGCAGGACACAAATTGATGTTGGGTCCAGGGGGCGGAGCCCCCGGAAGCTATGGGGTTTTCGGCAATAAATAACGGTCAGATGAGCATTTTTTTAATATCTATTTGAGACACTGGCAGGACACAAATTGATGTTGGGTCCAGGGGACGGAGCCCCCATAAGCTCAGAGGCTTGTTACATTAAATTATCGTCAGATGTGCTTATTTTATACTTTATTTGTGACACTGGCAAGTCACGAATTAGTCCAGGAGTCGGAGCCCCCGGAAGCACAGGGGTTTTGGGCAATAAATAACGGTCAGATGACAATATATTTTGTATCTATTTGTGACACAGGCAGGATACAAATTGGTGTTGGGTCCAGGGGGCGGAGCCCCCGGAAGCTAACGGGTTTTGGGCAATAAATAACGGTCAGATGAGCATATTTTTATACGTTATTTGTGACATTGGCAGAACAAAAATTGATGTTGGGTCCAGGGGACGGAGCCCCCATAAGCTCAGAGGCTTGTTACATTAAATTATCGTCAGATGTGCTTATTTTATACTTTATTTGTGACACTGGCAAGTCACGAATTAGTCCAGGAGTCGGAGCCCCCGGAAGCACAGGGGTTTTGGGCAATAAATAACGGTCAGATGACAATATATTTTGTATCTATTTGTGACACAGGCAGGATACAAATTGGTGTTGGGTCCAGGGGGCGGAGCCCCCGGAAGCTAACGGGTTTTGGGCAATAAATAACGGTCAGATGAGCATATTTTTATACGTTATTTGTGACATTGGCAGAACAAAAATTGATGTTGGGTCCAGGGGGCGGAGCCCCAAGAAGCCCAGAGGCTCTATACATGAAATTATCTTCAGATGTACTTATTTCTTACCTTTTTTGTGACACTGGCAGGTCACGAATTGGAGTGGGGTGTACAGGGGCGAAGCCCCCGGAAGCACAGGGGTTTTGGGCAATAAATGACGGTCAGATGAGTATATTTTTATATTTATTTGTGACACTGGGAGGACACAAATAGGTGTTCGATCCAGGGGGCGGAGCCCCAAGAAGCTAAGGGGTTCTATACATTAAATTATCGTCAGACTAGCATATTTTTATACTTTATTTGTGTCACTGGCAGGTCACAAATTGGTGTTGGGTGCAGAGGGCGTAGCCCCCAGAAGCTCAGTTGCTTTATACATTAAATTATCGTCAGATGTGCTTATTTCTTACCTTTTTTGTGACACTGGCAGGTCACGAATTGGTGTGGGTTCCAGGGGGCGGAGCCCCTGGAAGCACAGGGGTTTCGGGCAATAAATAACGGTCAGATGAGCATATTTATTTTATCTATTTGTGTCACTGGCAAGACACAAATTCGTGTTAGGTCCAGGGGGCAGAGCCCCCGGAAGCTTAGGGGTTTTGGGCAATAAATAACGGTCAGATGAGTATATTTTTATACGTTATTTGTGACATTGGCAGGAAACAAATTGATGTTGGGTCCAGGGGGCGGAGCCCCCAGAAGCTCAGAGGCTCTATACATTAAATTATCGTCAGATGTGCTTATTTCTTACCTTTTTTGTGACACTGGCAGGTCACGAATTGGTGTGGGTTCCAGGGGGCGGAGCCCCTGGAAGCACAGGGGTTTTGGGCAATAAATAACGGTCAGATGACCATATTTCTTTTATCTATTTGTGACACTGGCAGGACACAAATTGGTGTTGGGTCCAGGGGGCGGAGCCCCCGGAAGCTTAGGGGTTTTGGGCAATAAATAACGGTCAGATGAGCATATTCTTATACGTTTTTTGTGACATTGGCAGGACACAAATTGATGTTGGGTCCAGGGGGCGGAGCCCCCGGAAGCTATGGGGTTTTCGGCAATAAATAACGGTCAGATGAGCATTTTTTTAATATCTATTTGAGACACTGGCAGGACACAAATTGGTGTTGGATCCAGGGGGCGGAGCCCCAAAAAGCTCAGAGGCGTGTTACATTAAATTATCGTCAGATGTGCTTATTTTATACTTTATTTGTGACACTGGCAAGTCACGAATTGGTCCAGGGGGCGGAGCCCCCGGAAGCACAGGGGTTTTGGGCAATAAATAACGGTCAGATATATGAAATTATCGTCAGAGGAGCATATTTTATATTTTATTTGTGACACTGACAGGACACAAATTGATGTTGGGTCCAGGGGACGAGCCCCCATAAGCTCAGAGGCGTGTTACATTAAATTATCGTCAGATGTGCTTATTTTATACTTTATTTGTGACACTGGCAAGTCACGAATTGGTCCAGGGGGCGGAGCCCCCGGAAGCACAGGGGTTTTGGGCAATAAATAACGGTCAGATGACAATATATTTTTTATCTATTTGTGACACAGGCATGATACAAATTGGTGTTGGGTCCAGGGGGCGGAGCCCCCGGAAGCTCAGTTGCTTTATACATTAAATTATCGTCAGATGTGCTTATTTCTTACCTTTTTTGTGACACTGGCAGGTCACGAATTGGTGTGGGTTCCAGGGGGCGGAGCCCCTGGAAGCACAGGGGTTTTGGGCAATAAATAACGGTCAGATGAGCATATTTCTTTTATCTATTTGTGACACTGGCAAGACACAAATTGGTGTTAGGTCCAGGGGGCGGAGCCCCCGGAAGCTTAGGGGTTTTGGGCAATAAATAACGATCAGATGAGCATATTTTTATACGTTATTTCTGACATTGGCAGGAAACAAATTGATGTTGGGTCCAGGGGGCGGAGCCCCAGAAGCTCAGAGGCTCTATACATTAAATTATCGTCAGATGTGCTTATTTGTTACCTTTTTTGTGACACTGGCAGGTCACGAATTGGTGTGGGGTGTACAGGGGACGAAGCCCCCGGAAGCACAGGGGTTTTGGGCAATAAATAACGGTCAGATGACCATATTTCTTTTATCTATTTGTGACACTGGCAGGACACAAATTGGTGTTGGGTCCAGGGGGCGGAGCCCCCGGAAGCTTAGGGGTTTTTGGCAATAAATAACGGTCAGATGAGCATATTCTTATACGTTATTTGTGACATTGGCAGGACACAAATTGATGTTGGGTCCAGGGGGCGGAGCCCCCGGCAGCTATGGGGTTTTCGGCAATAAATAACGGTCAGATGAGCATTTTTTTAATATATTTTTGAGACACTGGCAGGACACAAATTGGTGTTGGATCCAGGGGGCGGAGCCCCAAAAAGCTAAAGGGTTCTATATATTAAATTGTCGTCAGAGGAGCATATTTTATACTTTATTTGTGACACTGACAGGACACAAATTGATGTTGGGTCCAGGGGACGGAGCCCCCATAAGCTCAGAGGCTTGTTACATTAAATTATCGTCAGATGTGCTTATTTTATACTTTATTTGTGACACTGGCAAGTCACAAATTGGTCCAGGGGGCGGAGCCCCCGGAAGCACAGGGGTTTTTGGCAATAAATAACAGTCAGATGACAATATATTTTTTATCTATTTGTGACACAGGCAGGATACAAATTGGTGTTGGGTCCAGGGGGCGGAGCCACCGGAAGCTAACGGGTTTTGGGCAATAAATAACGGTCAGATGAGCATATTTTTATACGTTATTTGTGACATTGGCAGAACAAAAATTGATGTTGGGTCCAGGGGGCGGTGCCCCCAGAAGCTCTGAGACTCTATACATGAAATTATCTTAAGATGTGCTTATTTCTTACCTTTTTTGTGACACTGGCAGGTCACGAATTGGTGTGGGGTGTACGGGTGGCGGAGCCCCAGGAAGCTAAGGGGTTTTGGGCAATAAATAACGGTCAGATGAGCATATTTTTATATTTATTTGTGACACTGGGAGGACACAAATAGGTGTTCGATCCCGGGGGCGGAGCCCCAAGAAGCTAAGGGGTTCTATATATTAAATTATCGTCAGATGAGCATATTTTATACTTTATTTGTGACACTGGCAGGTCACGAATTGGTGTGGGGTGTACAGGGGGCGGAGCCCCCGGAAGCACAGGGGTTTAGGGCAATAAATCACGGTCAGATGAGCATATTTCTTTTATCTATTTGTGACACTGGCAGGACATAAATTGGTGTTGGGTCCAGGGGGCGGAGCCCCCGGAAGCTTAGGGGTTTTGGGCAATAAATTACGGTCAGATGAGCATATTTTTATACGTTATTTGTGACACTGGGAGGACACAAATAGGTGTTCGATCCAGGGCGCGGAGCCCCAAGAAGCTAAGGGGTTCTATACATTAAATTATCGTTAGATGAGCATATTTTATACTTTATTTGTGACACTGGCAGGACACAAATTGGTGTTGGATCCAGGGGGCGGAGCCCCAAAAAGCTAAAGGGTTCGATATATTAAATTATCGTCAGACGAGCATATTTTATACTTTATTTGTGACACTGGCAGGACACAAATTGATGTTGGGTCCAGGGGACGGAGCCCCCATAAGCTCAGAGGCTTGTTACATTAAATTATCGTCAGATGTGCTTATTTGATACTTTATTTGTGACACTGGCAAGTCACGAATTAGTCCAGGAGTCGGAGCCCCCGGAAGCACAGGGGTTTTGGGCAATAAATAACGGTCAGATGACAATATATTTTGTATCTATTTGTGACACAGGCATGATACAAATTGGTGTTGGGTCCAGGGGGCGGAGCCCCCGGAAGCTAACGGGTTTTGGGCAATAAATAACGGTCAGATGAACATATTTTTATACGTTATTTGTGACATTGGCAGATTAAAAATTGATGTTGGGTCCAGGGGGCGGAGCCCCTAGAAGCTCAGAGGCTCTATACATGAAATTATCTTCAGATGTGCTTATTTCTTACCTTTTTTGTGACACTGGCAGGTCACGAATTGGTGTGGGGTGTACGGGGGGCGGAGCCCCAGGAAGCTAAGGGGTTTTGGGCAATAAATAACGGTCAGATGAGCATATTTTTTTTATATTTATTTGTGACACTGGGAGGACACAAATAGGTGTTCGATCCAGGGGGCGGAGCCCCAAGAAGCTAAGGGGTTCTATACATTAAATTATCGTCAGATGAGCATATTTTATACTTTATTTGTTTCACTGGCAGGTCACAAATTGTTGTTGGATCCAGGGGCCGGAGCCCTAAGAAGCTTAGGGGTTCTATACATTAAATTATCGTCAGACGAGCATATTTTATACTTTATTTGTGACACTGGCAGGACACAAATTGATGTTGGGTCCAGGGGACGGAGCCCCCATAAGCTCAGAGGCTTGTTACATTAAATTATCGTCAGATGTGCTTATTTGATACTTTATTTGTGACACTGGCAAGTCACGAATTAGTCCAGGAGTCGGAGCCCCCGGAAGCACAGGGGTTTTGGGCAATAAATAACGGTCAGATGACAATATATTTTGTATCTATTTGTGACACAGGCATGATACAAATTTGTGTTGGGTCCAGGGGGCGGAGCCCCCGGAAGCTAACGGGTTTTGGGCAATAAATAACGGTCAGATGAACATATTTTTATACGTTATTTGTGACATTGGCAGAACAAAAATTGATGTTGGGTCCAGGGGGCGGAGCCCCCAGAAGCTCAGAGGCTCTATACATGAAATTATCTTCAGATGTGCTTATTTCTTACCTTTTTTGTGACACTGGCAGGTCACGAATTGGTGTGGGTGTACGGGGGGCGGAGCCCCAGGAAGCTAAGGGGTTTTGGGCAATAAATAACGGTCAGATGAGCATATTTTTATATTTATTTGTGACACTGGGAGGACACAAATAGGTGTTGGATGCGGGGCCGGAGCCCCCAGAAACTCAGGGATTCTATACATTAAATTATCGTAAGACGAGCATATTTTATACTTTATTTGTGTCACTGGCAGGTCACAAATTAATGTTGGGTGCAGGGCCAGAGCCCCCTGAAACTCAGGGGTTTTATACATTAAATTATCGTCAGATGTGCATATTTTATACTTTATTTGTGACACTGGCAAGTCACCTTTTGGTGTGGGGTCCAGGGGGCGGAGCCCCTGGAAGCACAGGGGTTTTGGGCAATAAATAACGGTCAGATGAGCATATTTTTTAAAATCTATTTGTGACACTGGCAGGACACAAATTGGTGTTGGGTCCAGGGGGCGTAGCCCCCAGAAGCTCAGTTGCTTTATACATTAAATTATCGTCAGATGTGCTTATTTCTTACCTTTTTTGTGACACTGGCAGGTCACGAATTGGTGTGGGGTGTACAGGGCGCGGAGCCCCCCGAAGCACAGGGTTTTGGGCAATAAATAACGGTTAGATGAGCATATTTCTTTTATCTATTTGTGACACTCGCAAGACACAAATTGGTGTTGGGTCCAGGGGGCGGAGCCCCCGGAAGCTTAGGGATTTTGGGCAATAAATAACGGTCAGATGAGCATATTTTTATACGTTATTTGTGACACTGGGAGGACACAAATAGGTGTTCGATCCAGGGGGCGGAGCCCCAAGAAGCTAAGGGGTTCTATACATTAATTATCGTCAGATGAGCATATTTTATACTTTATTTGTGACACTGACAGGACACAAATTGATGTTGGGTCCAGGGGACGAGCCCCATAAGCTCAGAGGCGTGTTACATTAAATTATCGTCAGATGTGCTTATTTTATACTTTATTTGTGACACTGGCAAGTCACGAATTGGTCCAGGGGGCGGAGCCCCCGGAAGCACAGGGGTTTTGGGCAATAAATAACGGTCAGATGACAATATATTTTTTATCTATTTGTGACACAGGCATGATACAAATTGGTGTTGGGTCCAGGGGGCGGAGCCCCCGGAAGCTCAGTTGCTTTATACATTAAATTATCGTCAGATGTGCTTATTTCTTACCTTTTTTGTGACACTGGCAGGTCACGAATTGGTGTGGGTTCCAGGGGGCGGAGCCCCTGGAAGCACAGGGGTTTTGGGCAATAAATAACGGTCAGATGAGCATATTTCTTTTATCTATTTGTGACACTGGCAAGACACAAATTGGTGTTAGGTCCAGGGGGCGGAGCCCCCGGAAGCTTAGGGGTTTTGGGCAATAAATAACGATCAGATGAGCATATTTTTATACGTTATTTCTGACATTGGCAGGAAACAAATTGATGTTGGGTCCAGGGGGCGGAGCCCCAGAAGCTCAGAGGCTCTATACATTAAATTATCGTCAGATGTGCTTATTTGTTACCTTTTTTGTGACACTGGCAGGTCACGAATTGGTGTGGGGTGTACAGGGGACGAAGCCCCCGGAAGCACAGGGGTTTTGGGCAATAAATAACGGTCAGATGACCATATTTCTTTTATCTATTTGTGACACTGGCAGGACACAAATTGGTGTTGGGTCCAGGGGGCGGAGCCCCCGGAAGCTTAGGGGTTTTTGGCAATAAATAACGGTCAGATGAGCATATTCTTATACGTTATTTGTGACATTGGCAGGACACAAATTGATGTTGGGTCCAGGGGGCGGAGCCCCCGGCAGCTATGGGGTTTTCGGCAATAAATAACGGTCAGATGAGCATTTTTTTAATATATTTTTGAGACACTGGCAGGACACAAATTGGTGTTGGATCCAGGGGGCGGAGCCCCAAAAAGCTAAAGGGTTCTATATATTAAATTGTCGTCAGAGGAGCATATTTTATACTTTATTTGTGACACTGACAGGACACAAATTGATGTTGGGTCCAGGGGACGGAGCCCCCATAAGCTCAGAGGCTTGTTACATTAAATTATCGTCAGATGTGCTTATTTTATACTTTATTTGTGACACTGGCAAGTCACAAATTGGTCCAGGGGGCGGAGCCCCCGGAAGCACAGGGGTTTTTGGCAATAAATAACAGTCAGATGACAATATATTTTTTATCTATTTGTGACACAGGCAGGATACAAATTGGTGTTGGGTCCAGGGGGCGGAGCCCCCGGAAGCTAACGGGTTTTGGGCAATAAATAACGGTCAGATGAGCATATTTTTATACGTTATTTGTGACATTGGCAGAACAAAAATTGATGTTGGGTCCAGGGGGCGGTGCCCCCAGAAGCTCTGAGACTCTATACATGAAATTATCTTAAGATGTGCTTATTTCTTACCTTTTTTGTGACACTGGCAGGTCACGAATTGGTGTGGGGTGTACGGGTGGCGGAGCCCCAGGAAGCTAAGGGGTTTTGGGCAATAAATAACGGTCAGATGAGCATATTTTTATATTTATTTGTGACACTGGGAGGACACAAATAGGTGTTCGATCCCGGGGGCGGAGCCCCAAGAAGCTAAGGGGTTCTATATATTAAATTATCGTCAGATGAGCATATTTTATACTTTATTTGTGACACTGGCAGGTCACGAATTGGTGTGGGGTGTACAGGGGGCGGAGCCCCCGGAAGCACAGGGGTTTAGGGCAATAAATAACGGTCAGATGAGCATATTTCTTTTATCTATTTGTGACACTGGCAGGACATAAATTGGTGTTGGGTCCAGGGGGCGGAGCCCCCGGAAGCTTAGGGGTTTTGGGCAATAAATTACGGTCAGATGAGCATATTTTTATACGTTATTTGTGACACTGGGAGGACACAAATAGGTGTTCGATCCAGGGCGCGGAGCCCCAAGAAGCTAAGGGGTTCTATACATTAAATTATCGTCAGATGAGCATATTTTATACTTTATTTGTGACACTGGCAGGACACAAATTGGTGTTGGATCCAGGGGGCGGAGCCCCAAAAAGCTAAAGGGTTCGATATATTAAATTATCGTCAGACGAGCATATTTTATACTTTATTTGTGACACTGGCAGGACACAAATTGATGTTGGGTCCAGGGGACGGAGCCCCCGGAAGCTAACGGGTTTTGGGCAATAAATAACGGTCAGATGAACATATTTTTATACGTTATTTGTGACATTGGCAGATTAAAAAATTGATGTTGGGTCCAGGGGGCGGAGCCCCCAGAAGCTCAGAGGCTCTATACATGAAATTATCTTCAGATGTGCTTATTTCTTACCTTTTTTGTGACACTGGGCAGGTCACGAATTGGTGTGGGGTGTACGGGGGGCGGAGCCCCAGGAAGCTAAGGGGTTTTGGGCAATAAATAACGGTCAGATGAGCATATTTTTTTATATTTATTTGTGACACTGGGAGGACACAAATAGGTGTTCGATCCAGGGGGCGGAGCCCCAAGAAGCTAAGGGGTTCTATACATTAAATTATCGTCAGATGAGCATATTTTATACTTTATTTGTTTCACTGGCAGGTCACAAATTGTTGTTGGATCCAGGGGCCGGAGCCCTAAGAAGCTTAGGGGTTCTATACATTAAATTATCGTCAGACGAGCATATTTTATACTTATTTGTGACACTGGCAGGACACAAATGATGTTGGGTCCAGGGGACGGAGCCCCCATAAGCTCAGAGGCTTGTTACATTAAATTATCGTCAGATGTGCTTATTTGATACTTTATTTGTGACACTGGCAAGTCACGAATTAGTCCAGGAGTCGGAGCCCCCGGAAGCACAGGGGTTTTGGGCAATAAATAACGGTCAGATGACAATATATTTTGTATCTATTTGTGACACAGGCATGATACAAATTTGTGTTGGGTCCAGGGGGCGGAGCCCCCGGAAGCTAACGGGTTTTGGGCAATAAATAACGGTCAGATGAAACATATTTTTATACGTTATTTGTGACATTGGCAGAACAAAAATTGATGTTGGGTCCAGGGGGCGGAGCCCCCAGAAGCTCAGAGGCTCTATACATGAAATTATCTTCAGATGTGCTTATTTCTTACCTTTTTGTGACAGCTGGCAGGTCACGAATTGGTGTGGGGTGTACGGGGGGCGGAGCCCCAGGAAGCTAAGGGGTTTTGGGCAATAAATAACGGTCAGATGAGCATATTTTTATATTTATTTGTGACACTGGGAGGACACAAATAGGTGTTGGATGCGGGGCCGGAGCCCCCAGAAACTCAGGATTCTATACATTAAATTATCGTAAGACGAGCATATTTTATACTTTATTTGTGTCACTGGCAGGTCACAAATTAATGTTGGGTGCAGGGCCAGAGCCCCCTGAAACTCAGGGGTTTTATACATTAAATTATCGTCAGATGTGCATATTTTATACTTTATTTGTGACACTGGCAAGTCACCTTTTGGTGTGGGGTCCAGGGGCGGAGCCCCTGGAAGCACAGGGGTTTTGGCAATAAATAACGGTCAGATGAGCATATTTTTTAAAATCTATTTGTGACACTGGCAGGACACAAATTGGTGTTGGGTCCAGGGGGCGTAGCCCCCAGAAGCTCAGTTGCTTTATACATTAAATTATCGTCAGATGTGCTTATTTCTTACCTTTTTTGTGACACTGGCAGGTCACGAATTGGTGTGGGGTGTACAGGGCGCGGAGCCCCCCGAAGCACAGGGGTTTTGGGCAATAAATAACGGTTAGATGAGCATATTTCTTTTATCTATTGTGACACTCGCAAGACACAAATTGGTGTTGGGTCCAGGGGGCGGAGCCCCCGGAAGCTTAGGGATTTTGGGCAATAAATAACGGTCAGATGAGCATATTTTTATACGTTATTTGTGACACTGGGAGGACACAAATAGGTGTTCGATCCAGGGGGCGGAGCCCCAAGAAGCTAAGGGGTTCTATACATTAAATTATCGTCAGATGAGCATATTTTATACTTTATTTGTGACACTGACAGGACACAAATTGATGTTGGGTCCAGGGGACGAGCCCCCCATAAGCTCAGAGGCGTGTTACATTAAATTATCGTCAGATGTGCTTATTTTATACTTTATTTGTGACACTGGCAAGTCACGAATTGGTCCAGGGGGCGGAGCCCCCGGAAGCACAGGGGTTTTGGGCAATAAATAAACGGTCAGATGAGCATATTTTTTAAAATCTATTTGTGACACTGGCAGGACACAAATTGGTGTTGGGTCCAGGGGCGTAGCCCCCAGAAGCTCAGTTGCTTTATACATTAAATTATCGTCAGATGTGCTTATTTCTTACCTTTTTTGTGACACTGGCAGGTCACGAATTGGTGTGGGGTGTACAGGGCGCGGAGCCCCCCGAAGCACAGGGGTTTGGGCAATAAATAACGGTTAGATGAGCATATTTCTTTTATCTATTTGTGACACTCGCAAGACACAAATTGGTGTTGGGTCCAGGGGGCGGAGCCCCTGGAAGCACAGGGGTTTTGGGCAATAAATAACGGTCAGATGAGCATATTTTTAAAATCTATTTGTGACACTGCAGGACACAAATTGGTGTTGGGTCCAGGGGGCGTAGCCCCCAGAAGCTCAGTTGCTTTATACATTAAATTATCGTCAGATGTGCTTATTTCTTACCTTTTTTGTGACACTGGCAGGTCACGAATTGGTGTGGGGTGTACAGGGCGCGGAGCCCCCCCGAAGCACAGGGGTTTTGGGCAATAAATAACGGTTAGATGAGCATATTTCTTTTATCTATTTGTGACACTCGCAAGACACAAATTGGTGTTGGGTCCAGGGGGCGGAGCCCCCGGAAGCTTAGGGATTTCGGGCAATAAATAACGGTCAGATGAGCATATTTTTATACGTTATTTGTGACACTGGGAGGACACAAATAGGTGTTCGATCCAGGGGGCGGAGCCCCAAGAAGCTAAGGGGTTCTATACATTAAATTATCGTCAGATGAGCATATTTTATACTTTATTTGTGACACTGGCAGGACACAAATTGGTGTTGGATCCAGGGGGCGGAGCCCCAAAAAGCTAAAGGGTTCGATATATTAAATTATCGTCAGACGAGCATATTTTATACTTTATTTGTGACACTGGCAGGACACAAATTGATGTTGGGTCCAGGGGACGGAGCCCCCATAAGCTAAAGGGTTCTATATATTAAATTATCGTCAGACTAGCATATTTTATACTTTATTTGTGTCACTGGCAGGGTCACAAATTGGTGTTGGGTCCAGGGGGGCGGAGCCCCCGGAAGCTAACGGGTTTTGGGCAATAAATAACGGTCAGATGAACATATTTTTATACGTTATTTGTGACATTGGCAGATTAAAAATTGATGTTGGGTCCAGGGGGCGGAGCCCCCAGAAGCTCAGAGGCTCTATACATGAAATTATCTTCAGATGTGCTTATTTCTTACCTTTTTTGTGACACTGGCAGGTCACGAATTGGTGTGGGGTGTACGGGGGGCGGAGCCCCAGGAAGCTATGGGGTTTTCGGCAATAAATAACGGTCAGGTGAGCATTTTTTTAATATCTATTTGAGACACTGGCAGGACACAAATTGGTGTTGGATCCAGGGGCGGAGCCCCAAAAAGCTAAAGGGTTCTATATATTAAATTATCGTCAGAGGAGCATATTTTATACTTTATTTGTGACACTGGCAGGACACAAATTGATGTTGGGTCCAGGGGACGGAGCCCCCATAAGCTCAGAGGCTTGTTACATTAAATTATCGTCAGATGTGCTTATTTGATACTTTATTTGTGACACTGGCAAGTCACGAATTAGTCCAGGAGTCGGAGCCCCCGGAAGCACAGGGGTTTTGGGCAATGAATAACGGTCAGATGACGATATATTTTGTATCTATTTGTGACACAGGCATGATACAAATTTGTGTTGGGTCCAGGGGGCGCACAGTGGGCCAGAATCGCCTCAAAGTGTGCCAAAATTCAAAATTGGCGAATGTGAATTTTTATATTTTTTTCATTCGCTTGGGGAAGAAAACATTCTAAAGAATATTTGTCCACCCATATTTTAATATTTAGCGTGTTTTAAAAGTGTCATAAACCCCTGCGAACATGGGAAAATCTATATGTTGCTCCAAAAATGATAAAAGTGGCAACTTTACAATAGGTGTTGAGAATTATGAAGGAAAAGCAATCACTTGATACTGCGTGCACTTCTTGCCTATTGGTAACCCAATTAGAAAATACAATGACCAAATTTATGGAAGCTTCATTTTGGGAAAATAAGCATTAAATTTCACACAAAAAAGAAAAAATTGCAAATTTTTATAAAAGTAGCATGTTTATTAGGATTCCGGCCGATTCCCGCAGTGATGTTAATCTCAAAATGTCCGCTAAAACCTAAGCTTTCCATGTATGGTATTTCTTTTTGCGATTATTTGCTACTCTGCATGTGCAGGCACTTTTCCTCCCCACGCCCATCGATTATTATTAGGCATAATCGGTACACATTTGTACTGTTTCGTTTACGCACAGCCGATTCAACGCTCGTTCGCGTAACCATGGCAACGCACAGTGGGCCAGAGAGGAACCAAAGTGCGCCAAACTCATTTTTGGTGATTTATTTCTCTTCAATTCTCTTCTTGACCAGTTGAACTGTAATACATTGAGGAATACCTCAGTAAAATATTTAATTCGGTAAGCACAACTAGGGAATAAATTTACTCCTTCAAACAGCAAAATCCTACATATTCACAGTTTTAGTGCATTAGTGACTTATTTTATAAATCTTTCAATTTAAACATGAAGTTCTTAAGTTATTGATATGAAATTGCTCTCACATATTCCTGATAGTTTATTTTGTTGCATGAATTGGTTAAAATGTATAGAAACACAATCTTCATGATATATTAAACGTTAATTCACTGAAAAATTGACTAATTATCCATGTTTTTTATAAATCTAGAGGAAACGTTTAGATTTCCGCAGAGTTCCGCTTATATTTTAATACCACCATTTTGTCTGATGTCTAAGCTTAAGTTGATACCAAATTTGGCTGCCCGATCTTGCCCGTTGTCATGTTAGAGCCGATTCCCCTTGCCACATTGTCCCGAAAAATATGTTTGTTTTTAGTCCGCGGCTGAGTCATGAAGGATTCGCGTCATAAATCACGGCGCTTGGGGGCGCGTGACACTTGTTCTGACACCGCGGACCAAAAATAAACACATTTTTCGGGCAATGTTGCAAAGAAAACGGCTCTAACATAATAACGGGCACAATCGGGCAGCCAAATCTGGTATCAACTTAAAGCTTAGATATCAGAGAAAATGTTGGTAATACTATTTAAGCGGAAATCCCTAGACATCCAAACATTTCCTATGGATTTATAGAAAATAAATCCCCCAGAAATTAGTTTTGGCACACTTTGGTTCCTCCCTGGCCCACTGTGGGGCGGAGCCCCCGGAAGCTAACGGGTTTTGGGCAATAAATAGCGGTCAGATGAACATATTTTTATATGTTATTTTGTGACATTGGCAGAACAAAAAATTGATGTTGGGTCCAGGGGGCGGAGCCCCCAGAAGCTCAGAGGCTCTATACATGAAATTATCTTCAGATTGTGCTTATTTCTTACCTTTTTTGTGACACTGGCAGGTCACGAATTGGTGTGGGGTGTACGGGGGCGGAGCCCCAGGAAGCTAAGGGTTTTGGGCAATAAATAACGGTCAGATGAGCATATTTTTATATTTATTTGTGACACTGGGAGGACACAAATAGGTGTTCGATCCAGGGGGCGGAGCCCCAAGAAGCTAAGGGGTTCTATACATTAAATTATCGTCAGATGAGCATATTTTACACTTTATTTGTTTCACTGGCAGGTCACAAATTGTTGTTGGATCCAGGGCCGGAGCCCTAAGAAGGCTTAGGGGTTCTATACATTAAATTATCGTCAGACAAGCATATTTATACTTTATTTGTGTCACTGGCAGGTCACAAATTGGTGTTGGTGCGGGCCGGAGCCCCCAGAAACTCAGGGATTCTATACATTAAATTATCGTAAGACGAGCATATTTTATACTTTATTTGTGTCACTGGCAGGTCACAAATTAATGTTGGGTACAGGGCCAGAGCCCCCTGAAACTCAGGGGTTTTATACATTAAATTATCGTCAGATGTGCATATTTAATACTTTATTTGTGACACTGGCAAGTCACCTTTTGGTGTGGGGTCCAGGGGGCAATAAATAACGGTCAGATGAGCATATTTATTTTATCTATTTGTGACACTCGCAAGACACAAATTGGTGTTGGGTCCAGGGGGCGGAGCCCCCGGAAGATTAGGGGTTTTGGGCAATAAATAACGGTCAGATGGGCATATTTTTATACGTTATTTGTGACATTGGCAGGAAACAAATTGATGTTGGGTCCAGGGGGCGGAGCCCCCAGAAGCTCAGAGGCTCTATACATTAAATTATCGTCAGATGTGCTTATTTCTTACCTTTTTTGTGACACTGGCAGGTCACGAATTGGTGTGGGGTGTACAGGGGGCGGAGCCCCCGGAAGCACAGGGGTTTTGGGCAATAAATAACGGTCAGATGAGCATATTTCTTTTATCTATTTGTGACACTCGCAAGACACAAATTGGTGTTGGGTCCAGGGGGCGGAGCCCCCGGAAGCTTAGGGGTTTTGGGCAATAAATAACGGTCAGATGAGCATATTTTTATACGTTATTTGTGACACTGGGAGGACACAAATAGGTGTTCGATCCAGGGGGCGGAGCCCCAAGAAGCTAAGGGGTTCTATACATTAAATTATCGTCAGATGAGCATATTTTATACTTTATTTGTGACACTGGCAGGACACAAATTGGTGTTGGATCCAGGGGGCGGAGCCCCAAAAAGCTAAAGGGTTCTATATATTAAATTATCGTCAGACGAGCATATTTTATACTTTATTTGTGACACTGGCAGGACACAAATTGATGTTGGGTCCAGGGGACGGAGCCCCCATAAGGTCAGAGGCTTGTTACATTAAATTATCGTCAGATGTGCTTATTTGATACTTTATTTGTGACACTGGCAAGTCACGAATTAGTCCAGGAGTCGGAGCCCCCGGAAGCACAGGGGTTTTGGGCAATAAATAACGGTCAGATGACAATATATTTTGTATCTATTTGTGACACAGGCATGATACAAATTGGTGTTGGGTCCAGGGGGCGGAGCCCCCGGAAGCTAACGGGTTTTGGGCAATAAATAACGGTCAGATGAACATATTTTTTATACGTTATTTGTGACATTGGCAGATTAAAAATTGATGTTCGGTCCAGGGGGCGGAGCCCCCAGAAGCTCAGAGGCTCTATACATGAAATTATCTTCAGATGTGCTTATTTCTTACCTTTTTTTGTGACACTGGCAGGTCACGAATTGGTGTGGGGTGTACGGGGGGCGGAGCCCCAGGAAGCTATGGGGTTTTCGGCAATAAATAACGGTCAGATGAGCATTTTTTTAATATCTATTTGAGACACTGGCAGGACACAAATTGGTGTTGGATCCAGGGGGCGGAGCCCCAAAAAGCTAAAGGGTTTTGGGCAATAAATAGCGGTCAGATGAACATATTTTTATATGTTATTTGTGACATTGGCAGAACAAAAATTGATGTTGGGTCCAGGGGGCGGAGCCCCCAGAAGCTCAGAGGCTCTATACATGAAATTATCTTCAGATGTGCTTATTTCTTACCTTTTTTTGTGACACTGGCAGATCACGAATTGGTGTGGGGTGTACGGGGGGCGGAGCCCCAGGAAGCTAAGGGGCTTTTGGGCAATAAATAACGGTCAGATGAGCATATTTTTATATTTATTTGTGACACTGGGAGGACACAAATAGGTGTTCGATCCAGGGGGCGGAGCCCCAAGAAGCTAAGGGGTTCTATACATTAAATTATCGTCAGATGAGCATATTTTATACTTTATTTGTTTCACTGGCAGGTCACAAATTGTTGTTGGATCCAGGGGCCGGAGCCCTAAGAAGCTTAGGGGTTCTATACATTAAATTATCGTCAGACTAGCATATTTTATACTTTATTTGTGTCATTGGCAGGTCACAAATTGTTGTTGGGTGCGGGGCCGGAGCCCCCAGAAACTCAGGGATTCTATACATTAAATTATCGTAAGACGAGCATATTTTATACTTTATTTGTGTCACTGGCAGGTCACAAATTAATGTTGGGTACAGGGCCAGAGCCCCCTGAAACTCAGGGGTTTTATACATTAAATTATCGTCAGATGTGCATATTTTATACTTTATTTGTGACACTGGCAAGTCACCTTTTGGTGTGGGGTCCAGGGGGCGGAGCCCCTGGAAGCACAGGGGTTTTGGCAATAAATAACGGTCAGATGAGCATATTTTTTAAAATCTATTTGTGACACTGGCAGGACACAAATTGGTGTTGGGTCCAGGGGGCGTAGCCCCCAGAAGCTCAGTTGCTTTATACATTAAATTATCGTCAGATGTGCTTATTTCTTACCTTTTTGTGACACTGGCAGGTCACGAATTGGTGTGGGTTCCAGGGGGCGGAGCCCCTGGAAGCACAGGGGTTTTGGGCAATAAATAACGGTCAGATGGGCATATTTTTATACGTTATTTGTGACATTGGCAGGAAACAAATTGATGTTGGGTCCAGGGGGCGGAGCCCCCAGAAGCTCAGAGGCTCTATACATTAAAATATCGTCAGATGTGCTTATTTCTTACCTTTTTTGTGACACTGGCAGGTCACGAATTGGTGTGGGGTGTACAGGGGGCGGAGCCCCCGGAAGCACAGGGTTTTGGGCAATAAATAACGGTCAGATGAGCATATTTATTTTATCTATTTGTGACACTCGCAAGACACAAATTGCTGTTGGGTCCAGGGGGCGGAGCCCCCGGAAGATTAGGGGTTTTGGGCAATAAATAACGGTCAGATGGGCATATTTTTATACGTTATTTGTGACATTGGCAGGAAACAAATTGATGTTGGGTCCAGGGGGCGGAGCCCCCAGAAGCTCAGAGGCTCTATACATTGAATTATCGTCAGATGTGCTTATTTCTACCTTTTTTGTGACACTGGCAGGTCACGAATTGGTGTGGGGTGTACAGGGGGCGGAGCCCCCGGAAGCACAGGGGTTTTGGGCAATAAATAACGGTCAGATGAGCATATTTCTTTTATCTATTTGTGACACTCGCAAGACACAAATTGGTGTTGGGTCCAGGGGGCGGAGCCCCGGAAGCTTAGGGGTTTTGGGCAATAAATAACGGTCAGATGAGCATATTTTTATACGTTATTTGTGACACTGGGAGGACACAAATAGGTGTTCGATCCAGGGGGGCGGAGCCCCAAGAAGCTAAGGGGTTCTATACATTAAATTATCGTCAGATGAGCATATTTTATACTTTATTTGTGACACTGGCAGGACACAAATTGGTGTTGGATCCAGGGGGCGGAGCCCCAAAAAGCTAAAGGGTTCTATATATTAAATTATCGTCAGACGAGCATATTTTATACTTTATTTGTGACACTGGCAGGACACAAATTGATGTTGGGTCCAGGGGACGGAGCCCCCATAAGGTCAGAGGCTTGTTACATTAAATTATCGTCAGATGTGCTTATTTGATACTTTATTTGTGACACTGGCAAGTCACGAATTAGTCCAGGAGTCGGAGCCCCCGGAAGCACAGGGTTTTGGGCAATAAATAACGGTCAGATGTCAATATATTTTGTATCTATTTGTGACACAGGCATGATACAAATTGGTGTTGGGTCCAGGGGCGGAGCCCCCGGAAGCTAACGGGTTTTGGGCAATAAATAACGGTCAGATGAACATATTTTTATACGTTATTTGTGACATTGGCAGATTAAAAATTGATGTTCGGTCCAGGGGGCGGAGCCCCCAGAAGCTCAGAGGCTCTATACATGAAATTATCTTCAGATGTGCTTATTTCTTACCTTTTTTGTGACACTGGCAGGTCACGAATTGGTGTGGGGTGTACGGGGGGCGGAGCCCAGGAAGCTATGGGGTTTTCGGCAATAAATAACGGTCAGATGAGCATTTTTTTAATATCTATTTGAGACACTGGCAGGACACAAATTGGTGTTGGATCCAGGGGGCGGAGCCCCAAAAAGCTAAAGGGTTCTATATATTAAATTATCGTCAGAGGAGCATATTTTATACTTTATTTGTGACACTGGCAGGACACAAATTGATGTTGGGTCCAGGGGGACGGAGCCCCCATAAGCTCAGAGGCTTGTTACATTAAATTATCGTCAGATGTGCTTATTTGATACTTTATTTGTGACACTGGCAAGTCACGAATTAGTCCAGGAGTCGGAGCCCCCGGAAGCACAGGGGTTTTGGGCAATGAATAACGGTCAGATGACAATATATTTTGTATCTATTTGTGACACAGGCATGATACAAATTTGTGTTGGGTCCAGGGGGCGGAGCCCCCCGGAAGCTAACGGGATTTGGGCAATAAATAGCGGTCAGATGAACATATTTTTATATGTTATTTGTGACATTGGCAGAACAAAAATTGATGTTGGGTCCAGGGGGCGGAGCCCCCAGAAGCTCAGAGGCTCTATACATGAAATTATCTTCAGATGTGCTTATTTCTTACCTTTTTTGTGACACTGGCAGGTCACGAATTGGTGTGGGTGTACGGGGGGCGGAGCCCCGGGAAGCTAAGGGGTTTTGGGCAATAAATAACGGTCAGATGAGCATATTTTTATATTTATTTGTGACACTGGGAGGACACAAATAGGTGTTCGATCCAGGGGGCGGAGCCCCAAGAAGCTAAGGGGTTCTATACATTAAATTATCGTCAGATGAGCATATTTTATACTTTATTTGTTTCACTGGCAGGTCACAAATTGTTGTTGGATCCAGGGGCCGGAGCCCTAAGAAGCTTAGGGGTTCTATACATTAATTATCGTCAGACTAGCATATTTTATACTTTATTTGTGTCACTGGCAGGTCACAAATTGGTGTTGGTGCGGGGCCGGAGCCCCCAGAAACTCAGGGATTCTATACATTAAATTATCGTAAGACGAGCATATTTTATACTTTATTTGTGTCACTGGCAGGTCACAAATTAATGTTGGGTACAGGGCCAGAGCCCCCTGAAACTCAGGGGTTTTATACATTAAATTATCGTCAGATGTGCATATTTTATACTTTATTTGTGACACTGGCAAGTCACCTTTTGGTGTGGGGTCCAGGGGGCGGAGCCCCTGGAAGCACAGGGGTTTTGGGCAATAAATAACGGTCAGATGAGCATATTTTTAAAATCTATTTGTGACACTGGCAGGACACAAATTGGTGTTGGGTCCAGGGGGCGTAGCCCCCAGAAGCTCAGTTGCTTTATACATTAAATTATCGTCAGATGTGCTTATTTCTTACCTTTTTTGTGACACTGGCAGGTCACGAATTGGTGTGGGTTCCAGGGGGCGGAGCCCCTGGAAGCACAGGGGTTTTGGGCAATAAATAACGGTCAGATGTGCATATTTTTATACGTTATTTGTGACATTGGCAGGAAACAAATTGATGTTGGGTCCAGGGGGCGGAGCCCCCAGAAGCTCAGAGGCTCTATACATTAAATTATCGTCAGATGTGCTTATTTCTTACCTTTTTTGTGACACTGGCAGGTCACGAATTGGTGTGGGGTGTACAGGGGCGGAGCCCCCGGAAGCACAGGGGTTTTGGGCAATAAATAACGGTCAGATGAGCATATTTATTTTATCTATTTGTGACACTCGCAAGACACAAATTGCTGTTGGGTCCAGGGGGCGGAGCCCCCGGAAGATAGGGGTTTTGGCAATAAATAACGGTCAGATGGGCATATTTTTATACGTTATTTGTGACATTGGCAGGAAACAAATTGATGTTGGGTCCAGGGGGCGGAGCCCCCAGAAGCTCAGAGGCTCTATACATTAAATTATCGTCAGATGTGCTTATTTCTTACCTTTTTTGTGACACTGGCAGGTCACGAATTGGTGTAGGGTGTACAGGGGGCGGAGCCCCCTGAAGCACAGGGGTTTTGGGCAATAAATAACGGTCAGATGAGCATATTTCTTTTATCTATTTGTGACACTCGCAAGACACAAATTGGTGTTGGGTCCAGGGGGCGGAGCCCCCGGAAGCTTAGGGGTTTTGGGCAATAAATAACGGTCAGATGAGCATATTTTTATACGTTATTTGTGACACTGGGAGGACACAAATAGGTATTCGATCCAGGGGGCGGAGCCCCAAGAAGCTAAGGGGTTCTATACATTAAATTATCGTCAGATGAGCATATTTTATACTTTATTTGTGACACTGGCAGGACACAAATTGGTGTTGGATCCAGGGGGCAGAGCCCCAAAAAGCTAAAGGGTTCTATATATTAAATTATCGTCAGACGAGCATATTTTATACTTTATTTGTGACACTGGCAGGACACAAATTGATGTTGGGTCCAGGGGACGGAGCCCCCATAAGGTCAGAGGCTTGTTACATTAAATTATCGTCAGATGTGCTTATTTGATACTTGATTTCTGACACTGGCAAGTCACGAATTAGTCCAGGAGTCGGAGCCCCCGGAAGCACAGGGGTTTTGGGCAATAAATAACGGTCAGATGACAATATATTTTGTATCTATTTGTGACACAGGCATGATACAAATTGTGTTGGGTCCAGGGGGCGGAGCCCCCGGAAGCTAACGGGTTTTGGGCAATAAATAACGGTCAGATGAACATATTTTTATACGTTATTTGTGACAATTGGCAGATTAAAAATTGATGTTGGGTCCAGGGGGCGGAGCCCCCAGAAGCTCAGAGGCTCTATACATGAAATTATCTTCAGATGTGCTTATTTCTTACCTTTTTTGTGACACTGGCAGGTCACGAATTGGTGTGGGGTGTACGGGGGGCGGAGCCCCAGGAAGCTAAGGGGTTTTGGGCAATAAATAACGGTCAGATGAGCATATTTTTATATTTATTTGTGACACTGGGAGGACACAAATAGGTGTTCGATCCAGGGGGCGGAGCCCAAGAAGCTAAGGGGTTCTATACATTAAATTATCGTCAGATGAGCATATTTTATACTTTATTTGTTTTCACTGGCAGGTCACAAATTGTTGTTGGATCCAGGGGCCGGAGCCCTAAGAAGCTTAGGGGTTCTATACATTAAATTATCGTCATACTAGCATATTTAATACTTTATTTGTGTCACTGGCAGGTCACAAATTGGTGTTGGGTGCGGGGCCGAGCCCCCAGAAACTCAGGGGTTCTATACATTAAATTATCGTAAGACGAGCATATTTTATACTTCATTTGTGTCACTGGCAGGTCACAAATTGGTGTTGGGTGCGGGGCCGGAGCCCCCAGAAACTCAGGGGTTCTATACATTAAATTATCGTCAGAATGCATATTTTATACTTTATTTGTGACACTGGCAAGTCACCTTTTGGTGTGGGGTCCAGGGGGCGGAGCCCCTGGAAGCACAGGGGTTTTGGGCAATAAATAACGGTCAGATGAGCATATTTTTAAAATCTATTTGTGACACTGGCAGGACACGAATTGGTGTTGGGTCCAGGGGGCGGAGCCCCCGGAGGCTAAGGGCTTTTGGGCAATAAATAACGGTCGGATGAGCATATTTGTATACCTTCTTTGTGACACTGGCAGGACACAAATTGAAATTGGGTCCAGGGAGCGGAGCCCCCAGAAGCTCAAAGGCTTTATACATTAAATTATCGTCAGATGTGCTTATTTATAACCTTTTTAAAGATACTGGCAGATCACAAATTGGTGTTGGGTCCAGGAGGCGGAGCCTCCGGAAGCTTAGGGGTTATGGGCAATAACTAACAGTCAGATGAGAATATTTTTATACGTTATTTGTGACACTGGCAGGACACAAATTGATGTTGGGTCCAGGGGGCGGAGCCCCCAGAAGCTCAGAGGCTTTATACATTAAATTATCGTCAGATGTGCTTATTTCTTACCTTTTTGTGACACTGGCAGGTCACGAAATGGTGTGGGGTGTACTGGGGGGCGGAGCCCCCGGAAGCTCAGAGCCTTATACATTAAATTATCGTTAGATGAGCATATTTTGATATCTATGTGTGACACTGGCAAGTCACGAATTGGTGTGGGTCCAGGGGGCGAAGCCCGAAGAAGCTAAGGGGTTCTATACATTAAATTATCGTCAGACGAGTATATTTTTATACTTTATTTGTGTCACTGGCAGGTCACAAATTGGTGTTGGGTGCAAAGGGCGTAGTCCCAGAAGTTCAGTTGCTTGATACATTAAATTATCGTCAGATGTGCTTATTTCTTACCTTTTTCGTGACACTGGCAGGTCACGAATTGGTGTGGGTTCCAGGGGGCGGAGCCCCTGGAAGCACAGGGGTTTTGGGCAATAAATAACGGTCAGATGAGCATATTTTTTAAAATCTATTGATGACACTGGCAGGACACAAATTGGTGTTGGGTCCAGGGGGCGAGCCCCAGGAAGCTAAGGGGTTTTGGGCAATAAATAACGGGAATATGAGCATATTTTATATCTATTTGTGACACTGGCAAGACACAAATTGGTGTTAGATCAAGGGGCGGAGCCCCAGAAACTCAGGGGTTTTATACATTAAAGTATCGTCAGATGTGCATATTTTATACTTTATTTGTGACACTGGCAAGTCACGTTCCGGTGTGGGGTGTACAGGGGCGGAGCCCCCGGAAGCTAAGGGGTTTTGGGCAATAAATAACGGTCAGATGAGCATATTTTTATATCTATTTGTGACAATGGCAGGACACATATATATTGTGTTGGATCTAGGGGGCGGAGCCCCAAGAAGCTAAGGGGTTCTATACATTAAATTATCGTCAGATGAGCATATTTTATACTTTATTTGTTTCACTGGCAGGTCACAAATTGTTGTTGGATCCAGGGGCCGGAGCCCTAAGAAGCTTAGGGGTTCTATACATTAAATTATCGTCAGACTAGCATATTTTATACTTTATTTGTGTCACTGGCAGGTCACAAATTGGTGTTGGGTGCGGGGCCGGAGCCCCCAGAAACTCAGGGGTTCTATACATTAAATTATCGTAAGACGAGCATATTTTATACTTCATTTGTGTCACTGGCAGGTCACAAATTAATGTTGGGTGCAAGGCCGGAGCCCCCAGAAACTCAGGGGTTTTATACATTAAATTATCGTCAGATGTTCATATTTTATACTTTATTTGTGACACTGGCAAGTCACCTTTTGGTGTGGGGTCCAGGGGGGCGAGCCCCTGGAAGCACAGGGGTTTTGGCAATAAATAACGGTCAGATGAGCATATTTTTTTAAATCTATTTGTGACACTGGCAGGACACGAATTGGTGTTGGGTCCAGGGGGCGGAGCCCCCGGAGGCTTAGGGGTTTTGGGCAATAAATAACGGTAAGATGAGCTCATTTTTATACGTTATTTGTGACATTGGCAGGACACAAATTGATGTTGGGTCCAGGGGGCGGAGCCCCAGAAGCTCAGAGGCTCTATACATTAAATTATCGTCAGATGTGCTTATTTCTTACCTTTTTTTGTGACACTGGCAGGTCACGAATTGGTGTGGGGTGTACAGGGGGCGGAGCCCCGGAAGCACAGGGGTTTTGGGCAATAAATAACGGTCAGATGAGCATATTTCTTTTATCTATTTGTGACACTTGCAGGACACAAATTGGTGTTGTGTCCAAGGGGCGGAGCCCCCGGAAGCTTAGGGGTTTTGGGCAATAAAGAACGGTCAGATGAGCATATTTTTATACGTTATTTGTGACATTGGCAGGACACAAATTGATGTTGGGTCCAGGGGGCGGAGCCCCCGGAAGCTATGGGGTTTGGGCAATAAATAACGGTCAGATGAGCATTTTTTAAATATCTATTTGAGACACTGGCAGGACACAAATTGGTGTTGGATCCAGGGGCGGAGCCCCAAAAAGCTAAAGGGTTCTATATATTAAATTATCGTCAGACGAGCATATTTTATACTTTATTTGTGACACTGGCAGGACAAAAATTGATGTTGGGTCCAGGGGACGGAGCCCCCATAAGCTCAGAGGCTTGTTACATTAAATTATCGTCAGATGTGCTTATTTCTTACCTTTTTTGTGACACTGGCAGGTCACGGATTGGTGTTGGATCCATGGGGCGGAGCCCCTTGAAGCTAAGGGGTTCTATACATTAAATTATCGTCAGACGAGCATATTTGTATACCTTATTTGTGACACTGACGGGACACAAATTGGTGTTGGGTCCAGGGGGCGGAGCCACCAGAAACTCAGAGGCTTTATACATTAAATTATCGTCAGATGTGCTTATTTATATTACCTTTTTTGCGACACTGGCAGGTCACAAATTGGTGTTGGGTCCAGAAGGCGGAGCCCCCGGAAGCTTAGGGTTTTGGGCAATAACTAACAGTCAGATGAGAATATT
>JAVYIG010010655.1:57500-67303 GCA_035222895.1 Strongylocentrotus droebachiensis | reverse complement strand
ATCAGCTCGCGGATCAATAAGGTAGTATGCCCCCTCCTCCATTCCGCAACGAATAAATAGAAGGGTATTGTGTCGACATATTGTTTTTGAATAATGCTACCATGCAGTTTGCAAGTATATGCACGTCCCCCTCCTCCTCCCCCTCTCCCGATCTCCTCCGCCCGTCAAAAGTTCAACATTTTTGCCCACTATAGAGTGGCAAGGAGTAAATCCCCTCCCAGTCTAGTCAATCTGCCCCCTCAATTTTGACCATCTAGTACAGCGTGTTTGAACCGAGAGGCCGCGAGAGTATCAAAATATGTTTTTGAATAACGTGAACTTCATGAAAATCAAAGTATCAGAAAATGGGTTCTAGGACAATTACCCCCTGGGCAATCACCCCCCGGAAAATTACCCCCGGAAAACTACCCCCCAAAGGACAATTACCCCCTGGAATATTACCCCCCGGAGAATCACCCCCCGAGGACAACTACCCCCCAAGGACAATTACCCCCCGGAAAATTACCCCCCGGAGAATTACCCCCCGAGGACAATTACCCCCCGAGGACAACTACCCCCCGAGGACAATTACCCCCTAGGACAATTACCCCCCGAGGACAATTACCCCCGAGGACAATTACCCCCTATGACAATTACCCCCCCCCCCCCGAGGACAATAACCCCTCGAGGACAATTACCCCCCGAGGACAACTACCCCCCGATGATAATTACCCCCCGAGGACAATTCCTCCGATGACAATTACCCCCCGAGGACAACTACCCCCGTGGACAATCAGGATTCAATAGCAAAAGACGATCTGACACATTGAGAGATGGCTACGAGCCCATAAGATCCCCTGCAAGAACCCATATTCTTTCAAATACTATATCACGTTGTCCTTTCTCATTACTACACATTTCCCTTTTATTATAATTTATGCAACGCCAGTGCGGTTGCTTATTTCCACGAAGGATGTACGTTTTAGGTAATTGTCCAGCGCTTTTCAAAATGCATAGAAATACATTTCTCTGGAGCAGCATAATTTTTACTTTGTTTTAGTCACGGTACCCTCTTAAGAAATGAAAAGTTTCTCCCAAATCCCAAAGTCTTTACAGATTATTAATTTTGCATGACTCTGGCTCTCGTCAAGTGCTATGTACATTTAAAAATAAAAAGTAGAAGACATTTTCAAACTGGTAAAATATTAGTTTGTAATCCACACACTAGAAACTATTTAAAGTACTGTATGCGGGCACCTTGCCGCCAAATGTACATAATAAAAAGTGATATATTCGGTCATGATCTTGATACACGAATTTGAGGATATTCGGGCCTCTCGTTGCCCTTATTTACCTTGCTGTCAAAATATTGTCAGCGAGCGAGTAAGGAAGACACTTTAGTATCTTCAATTTTTTTTATTTTCTCATGTAATTACATATTTTAACCGGTTCCGGTATTTGATTTTTTTTTACAAAATCAACGTTTTCCAAATCATTCTCTTGCGGCACCCCGGTTGAAAAACGCTGTGCTGGCGTTACAAAATCAAATGAGATGAATTACCAGAGAGCGGATATTTATTTTCTTTTGACATGGCACCGTACATATAACTTGAAGGCAATTTCTATTTCAAAATAATTTAACGTACACGAAAACATATTACACTTCAGCACGACAACAGAAATAATAGATAACGTGAAGAAAACCTTAATTATGGATCATGGCATGGATGAGGGCCCATTATACATACAAAGACAAATACACGATCAGCTGATTAAAAAAGTTACAGAGGATGCATAAATGAAATCTTACATCCTAATTTCTTTGTTGTGCCATTGATGGTGAGAGAAGCTGTAACGCGTACTCATCTGCGCGCAATGTATTGTTCAATTTCTAAGAAATGTAATTTCTGTTCTTTACTCGGTAGCACAACTACAGGGGAATTGGGCAACCTCCACCCCCATATCGAATTGAATAATTTGAAAAGACTGAAATGAACTTCATAAATAACAAAGCAAATGAAGGTTTGTGCAATTGTCTGTAAATAGCAATTTGGAGAGAAGCTTGCGTTATACGTCACATTGTTATACATTCCTCAGGGGTGATTGTCATTGCGGGTAGTTGTCCTTCAGGGGTTATTGTCCTCAGAGGGGGGGGGGGGGGTTGTCCTCGAAGGGGGGAGGGGTAGTTGTCCTCGGGGGTTGTTTTCCTGGGGGATAGTTGTCCTCGAGGGTAATAATAATAATAACGTTTTATTTACCCAGGGTAGCCACTTCAGTTATGAAACTGCTCTTCCATTGGGCCCCGCATAACATAATATGTTATTGCTACCCTTCTCCAATCTAATATGCTGATCGCCTAGCTAAAAGGCAGAAGGTCCCATTGTTATAAGTCTTTGGTATGACTCGGCCGGGGTTCGAACTCACGACCTCCCGTTCATGAGGCGGGCGCTCTAACCACTGAGCCACCATGCCCAGTAGTGTCAAGGGGGGGGGGGGGGGTAATTGTCCTCGGGGGGTAATTGTCCTCGGGGGTAGTTGTCCTCGGGGGGTAGTTGTCCTTGGGGGTAATTGTCCTCGGGGGGTAATTGTCCGGGGGGTAATTTTCCGGGGGGTAATTGTCCATGGGGAGTAATTGTCCTCGGGGGGGGGGGGTAATTCTCCGGGGGGTAATTTTCCGGGGGGTAATCGTCCTACGGGGGTAGTTTTCCGGGGGGTAATTGTCCTGATACGCAGAAAATGCAAGATGCGCTACGCCACTAAAGATGACAATAGTAGACAACCAAATTCTGACGGGGGTTCATTGGCCGCATAGAATGTTAAATGACTATCCCAAACAACAAGATAATATTTGTGTTTGCATATATTATTTGTTGTCTATTAAAAGAGTTAAAAAGTAAATAAAGCAAATAATCTTTACTTTACGCCTGTCCTTCGCCCGTGCCAAACTCGTGCTAGTGACCGCTGCCACATCCGGCATCCGTATTCAATTTAATTCAACTTTACTCCACAAATTAAAATCATATAAACAATATATGAAAGTATCTATTTACGATACGATATATACATAAATAGTGAAAAGATAAACAAAAAAATTCATGTAAACGTATTTAAAGAACAAAAGCAAACGTGGAAAGGGTATAGTCAGGAATTTAATTTAAAAAGGTAGATTTGTCGTGGACATCCGTTACTAAATTGTCGTCGACTACCGCGACCTCCACTTAATTTATTACAATAGAATCATTTCAAATATCATACCTTGTTTATGAATTTAATTGAATTCATATACAGGTCACAGGGGCTATTACCCATCAATGGGACGAAATTACAGGTTCAATCCGAGTTCGGAATTCCGGTCTTTGTCATGATTTTTAACGTGTTTATTGTTTTGGAATAAATGACGGAATATTCTATATTGTGTTAATGGATCATTGACTTTTCCGATCTATTTAAAGATAAAGAGTTTGAGTAGATAATAATAACAATAATATGTATTTTTCAATACAGCGCAGCCACTATAATGAATATAATCTACTACGCTTACCACAAAGTATCACATTAAATAGTGCACCGGCTGACTAACAAAATAATGAACAAATGTTTGAGGTAGATTAATTTTCTTGCTTGTTCTAAATTATTGTTATTGGTATAAATCATTTTACCAGAGAGAGTAGTAGTAGTAGTAACTATAGTTATTATTATCATATTATCATATTATCATCATTATTATGATTACTGTTATTAGCATTATTATCATCATCATCATCATCATCATTATTATCATTATTATCATCTCATAATCACCATGGGGGTCTGTACTTAAAGTTTAGGGTGGGACCATGTTAAAATGAATTCTGCTAGAAATCTCAAATGAAAAAACAACCCACAGATGTAAAGAATGACATACTACGCGTCTCAATCTTACTGGAAAGTTTATAGGTCCATTGACTCCATTCCAAAGTCTTTGTTATGATTGAGGTGAAACATGTCCTGACTTATTAATTACGATATGTAACAAAATACAGGTAAGCCACTTGAGGCTATGATGATATAGTCTAAATTTCATTAAAGTGTCTCGATTCACCAAATCTCTGGATCTCAAATTACAAAAGTACACTTCCCATTACATGATTTCAGTCACCTGACTTGTTCTAACTTCATATCCATGTGAAGGAAAATCTGTACCAAAAGGCAGTTGATTACCACATGCCCTAGTTAGTACTTATTTCATGCTTTGTAATATGTTACATCGGGCTATTAACGTTTTTAAAAGGAGATATACATCATTTCTAATCCAACAATATAAACAAAGATTGATTCTGTACACTGTCAGGTTTTAGTTTTTGTTGTTTTTGCTGTTTTTCCCCCTCTATTTAGGCATTAGTATTTTTTTGTAATCACCTTTTTAAACAACAATATTATACTGTATTACTGCTTCGGTGGCAGCACCAATAAAGCATTTGGCTTTCCTAGCTGTCTCCACATTCATATGACATTTTTGTTGTTGTTGTATTCTATTGTGAATGTTGCTCTTTAACTTGTACGCTATGTTTTGTATTTGATATGTTTTTTATGATGTTTTTATGATGAATGAAATAAAGATCGCTTCAAATTCCAAAAAAAAATAAACGCAAATATATAATATTTTACCTTAACAATAAACCCAGAGGTAAATCATTGTTTTCACAACTCTATTCTCTCATCCAATGGTTTAAGTATCCAAAGAAAATGCAGATCATTGAACTACTTTTGAAAATGACGAAGAATTATATTTTTTAAGCTGTCAGCTATTCCACGTAAGGACAGTCCCTCAAGTTCTACTTTAGGACATTCCCTTTAATCCTGTGGCCTCATCATGGTTTAGTATCAATTTCCCGCGTCGACTCCTGAACCCTCGATTACTATATAGGGTCGTCTAGACTGCCAATTTTATCAACTGTTCACACTACCGAATATCATCTTATAGCTATACAAAAATCGTGTTACTATGCGACTTGGAAGTGATTTTATATTGAATAGTACAACGAACCTCATGTTAAAGAATAATTTCGAACAAACAAAGATAAAACTTTAATCAGTCTTTCCAACTAAACATGTACACCTTCGTCAGGTACGTCACATTTTCAAGAAAACCTAACTGCATCTCATTTATAATACCGTTCTTGGAAACTATGTGTTTGATATGTACGCCGAAACAACTGTACATTGGGTACATTGTCAGGCCTTTGGCTTCATTGTCAATCCGTGCCCAAAGTATGAGACAGACAATTGTTTCCATGGTGACTGAGTGGATTTAACGCGGTTGTCTCTGTTCCCGCCAAATTGACCGCAACGATTCGATGTAATAGCGATTATGGTGTGTAAAGTCAAGCCCTGACACTGCACTTCGTCTGCTAGCCTGGGTGACGAAATAGTGACAGCTCAACCCAAGAATTTCGACAAAACCACATGCTTTTTAGAAGAGAATGCGGCATTGTTTGCCACTTGAATTTTGGTTTTTCGGTTTTTATGATGAATGCATATACGAATAGTAAGGCGAATACAATTCCATTGTAATATGTGTAATATTGCGTAAAGCCGAGCCTTTTATACTGTTACCCATAAAGTCGTAATAATCTTTTCTTACGCTCTTTTCCTGAAACGATTGTGACAATATTATTTAACCCTGAAAGTTAAACTTTATGTCTTCTCGGTACTTTATTTATCGACCTAAGGAGTCATAGAGATTAATGAGTGCTGAGAAAACTTACTTTGAAGAAGTCATTTTATGAAGAGAGGTAAGAACAATGTAATCCAACTTTAGATATATTACAAAAACGAGAAAAAATAGAACCTTCAGTAAGTAACTCTTCATGACCAGATGATTTGAAGGCGGGCGCCTCATCAAAAACCCATTACTGGATATAGATCGACCAATCATTGAAATTACTTAAACACATGGATAGACATCTGTTGAATGTGAACTTTGGCCCATGAGAAGTCATAGGTCAAGTTGAAATGGATTTCCAAGATGGCGTATACACACCGTGAAAGAGAACGTAGAGTTCTGGTGGATATGCGAAAGAATCTGTCAACTTTCTTGTTTAGTGTTCCATGATTTCTCTATTTAAAAATATCATATAAAAGCAATGTCACATGACAACAAAAGTGCTCTTCAGTGAAATGCCCTCATTCCAAAGGTTACTAGAAACGTTTGTGAAATCTTACACCAAATCGTGACACTAAGCGCTGTGTAGCAGTGTAGCACTATAACTAAGATTTGATGAGGATCGAGACAAAGGACAACATCATTGATGACATTTCGAATCCAAAGGAACTGCAACGGGAAGTCGGACGTTTTAAAATTAAGAAATGGCGTTTAAAGCTCAATATTTCCATTGCAAAACCAAATTACTGCTAAATCTACATTCTTAAAAGGAATGTTGAGTTCTGGAGAAGTGGAAAAAAATGTGTTAGCTTTTTCATTATTATTATATTATTTGGAAGAATATGGGGAAATGTCCCCTGGAAAGAGTGGCTATCTTCCAATGCCCTATTTGAAATGTGATTTGAAATAGCCAAGTATTGTGGACCACACTTTCATGCAATATGTTTGTGTAGTCCCACATAAATATTTCTGTGTACAGTGCACGTGACCTTTAGCAAGGCGAGGCCAATTTCTTATCATGTTGGTGATTTCAAAACCTTACTGTTTACACTAATACTTATGTTCTACACGATCAATCTTTTCCAATCGTTTCCACACAGTATCTATAACATTGAAATCGCATGCCCATGACTCGAGTTTTCTGTAACGATGAAACATACAATAACGAAAGATTCAAAGAAAACAAAAAGCATACTTTCAATAGATCATATATCTTTCTGAAGTTTCAGTTTATACAACATAATCTGCCACTCATTTCAGTTTAACCAGGGTATCCCTGGTTTAACATTTCCTCATAATTCACTTGTCAACCTCGACGTTAAAAACACTATTGAAACTGGCAATGGGTGAAAAGTTTTGTTTTGTTTTCCTTTTTTCACAGAGAAAAAGAGGAAAATATATTTTCGCCATCATGATGATTAGAATTTTCAAACCCCAATGTAACATTTTATTTTATAAGTTCAGTAGCTAATTCAAGTTGGTAATTTGCGAATAACAAAATATATTTAAGTGATCTGAAGGTTCATGATATTTATAATGCATCAATTACATTTGAAAAAGACGGCAATACACATTTTAATGAATGATTTGCGGCTTGGAAGACGATCGTCACAAGTAGGAATATTGATACAAACTTAATTCCACTTCTCAAGTATATTCCAACTAGAATCATAAAAATGGAAATTAAATTAACTTTACCTCACATCCTTCTTCCCTTGAAGAATTCATGCATTTATTGCAATACGACTTAAGCTTTGTGAAATCGTGCATGCAATGAAGTTGACGTTTCTAATAATCTAATATCAAATATCTCCCGTATCATGATTGAAAACTGAACTTTACCTTTAGGCTTTGGATAAATATATGGTCGGTGCATGTGTAAACACAGCTATTGAAACAGAAGCGTCTTTGAATATTAGACCCGAAAGCAGCACCATTTATGCAAGTCAGTAAAGGCAATGACCCCCGGTGGAATGGGGGAGAAGTCTTTACGATTCGAAAGTAGCCTTTGCCTTTGGTGATGGGGGCGATCCACAATAGCCTGATATCACTTTGGGGAGGGGGTGACTCACGATTATATTTATTTAACACGAACATTCCTCTAGGCGGCTACTCACCGATTCATGACTAACCCTTCTCCGTCTAAACAGAAGCAACCTGAAAACACTTTCTTGCAAGGGTTAATTCAGATTTTGTATTTATTATTGTTATCATTATTGTATGTTTTGGAGGAGGGTTGGGGGAGGGTGTTGTTCAATAATTAATATTATTGGATATTTATATAGCGCACATAACCCACCCTGCAAGGTGCTCAAAGCGCTCCAATATTACTCCGGCTTTCCTAGGCTACCGAATTCGGTGCTCACAGCATCCAAGGAATTCCTTCCTACCGGTCCCCATTTACATCAGTTGGGTGGAGTGTGGCAAATGCAGATCAATGTCTTGCCAAAGGAGATTAGTGTTTTTGTTTTGTGTTTTGGATAGAGGGGAAGGGGCGGGTAAGGCAAGGCTAAAAAAAGATCTGACACACAAACAAACAAATAATGGTTATAAGATTTGTAGGTGCCTATTCGGTGGGAAATTCGAATGGGCCATAGTCATTGTTTATGCTTTATGAATGGAAGATTAGGTTTTAAAAGGGCTCACGGCCAGATTATGCCCCCCCCCACATAAAAAAATATAATGATCTGTCAGTACTTTCTTCCACCTCGAGAGACATTCTGTAGCCAAGAGTACTGACGACCCCAGAGGCATATTCTGCGTCATCCAACATGTCAAGTAGTTCAAAGTTTAAAACAACATTTATTACTGTTTATTTTCTGCCATCAACAAAATACTAAATTAATAAATTCGTACATACAAAGGCTAACATTATCAACGATATAAAAGATCATTCTGACTTTAATGTTGGTATTTTTTGAGAAATATATTTGATTTCCATGAGGTACACTTTACGCCCCCCCCCCCCCCAAGGAAGAGCGACATTTACTGCCTTCCATGGGGTGTGGGAAGGGGGCTACCCTATTTTGGTGTATGAGTGGGGCCTCTAGTTGCCAAGACAAACAGGAAAAAAGGGCTACACGATTCCTGTTCGTTATGATTCAGGGATGGCGGGGGGGGGGGGGGGAAGGGGGCTCTTACCTAAACTAACGCTTACCTTAAATCGAAACGTAACAGAAGTCTATATATATATATTTTTTAATAAATCTTGCGTTTAATTTATTGTCTGTTGTTTGCTGCCAAAGAACCTATCTTTTGTAAGATATTCTTTTTTACCGTCTTTGTTTTAAAATATTTGTGTATACCATTTATTTCCTCCATGCCCCAGGTGGAGCCGTTTAAGAAATAGAACAAACCCTTCCAAACATTCAAACCTTTCAAAACTTCGGAGTGTGAACAGAGTCTTTAGCTGCCAAGACAACCAAAGAAGAGAGGTACATGCTTCCTGGTCTTTATGATTCATCAGAGTTCCTGAAGGAATATAGTTTCCTGTTCCGTCTGATATGTCATTGCCATCATACACTCCACACAGTACCGAGACGTGGTGGGTTCTAGACTCATCTTTACTCATCCATTATTGGGATAATGGTCCAAGACAAGGTGTCATGTTATTTCGTGACCTAATTTGGTAGTTCAAGTTTTGCGATGCAATTGCTGTTTTTTTGTAATGTTGCTGCCTTAAAATTTTGCAGATTTCTCCCCCTCAGTTTGTCCTAGGTTTCTTCATATAAATGTTCTTGATTTGAATTGTTTTATGAATACCTCCCCTACGAATCGGAAGCAGTTAACAAATTATTATTATATGGTACACTTCAGAAGAAAAGAAAAGAAATCATTTAAAGGAGTCCTGAGGTGACGACAATTTAGGAATATAATTTTAGAAAGATATGAACATAACTGTTTACAATCGTTACAATTTATCATGGGACATTTGATATGGTAGGGGAATGAATGAGGTTTATTCTCGCTAGAAAATGGACAAACTTGCCCAAGCCTATGTCTATTTACTTGAGCTAACCATATATATCGCGGTCCTATTCGCGGAAGTGGTGAGCTGTTCAAACCGAAATTGAAGGTACATGTATATCCACTTGGTTATGAATAGAGTAGCAATTATGATAAGTGGAAAAGTGAGTGGGTGAGCGAGACAGAGAGAAAGAAAGAGAGAAAGAGAGAAAGA